>JAOUQT010306045.1:0-26590 GCA_025769995.1 Xyliphius kryptos | reverse complement strand
CCCCCTCCCCCCCACACACGACCCAAGTAGAGGATTAAGCGAAGGATAATGAATGAGATTATTTTACATAATGATTATTATTAAACCCCTCTGACCAACCTTAAAAATGCAAATTTACTTGACTTGGAAAAAAAGGTGGAGAAAAGATTTATTTTCTTTTTTCAAGTTTTGCAGTTTTATTTATCTAAGCATCTTTTTTCCATTAACCTCCATTATCCTCATTTACCAAGGTTTTTCTTTGCACCTCCATTCAGAATGATTTCAAACCAAGTCATGTTCTTTAATTTCACGGTACTGGAAGGAAGATACAGAGTGGATACAGTAATCAAGACAAACCTGAACATGACATATGCATTGAATACCAGTGACCAGTAAATGACGCAAGAGGCCATGACGTGGGAAATTCTAACTGAGGAGTGTGGAACAGTGCAGTGGGACTAACCAAGCATCGACTACAGCAAGCATGAAACAGCAGAACCAGCCAGTGCAGACCCAGAAAAAAAAACGACATAAGTAGTGGTTATATTTACAAGCTGAAATATACACGTTTAACTGGTCAGATATTGAAATGGTAAAGTGGTGCTCGACAAGAACTTAAAACATGTATAAGACCCGCATCATTTTGATATGATAGCTCATATATCCAAGCTAAATATACTTATTTACAAAATATAAATAAAAATCACAAATTATGTACCTTACACAATTAATGATTCTTTTGTACAAAACATGGATATGCAGAAGTCTACATATAAAGTCAAAATTAACCCAGGATGTTCAGATCTAAAATCTTCCAATTAGCAAGTGCTAATTTAGGAGCAGCTGATGAACCGATCTTATTGTTGACAGACATTTTAAATAACTAAAAGATTTTGGGCACCACACTGAAAACATGGGCTGCACTGACTGCTGTTTCAAGATGCTTCTGAATGATGCAGACTAAATAGTCTTATTTCAGGCAAATTTCCCAAGCCTGGTATTGGGACTACATTCGTCTGTACAGTCGACCAAAAAGCCTTCCGATAATGAATCCAAATAGATTACGACGTCAAACTGATGTTTAAGTAACTGGCCTTAAACATTCTATTGGGGTTTTACAGTCGAAGACAGGCTTGAACAGATCTGCTCAACTTTCCAAGCTGAAATCTTTATTTAGTCGAAGAAATCACCTAAATTTGGCAAAAAGCTTTTTGGAGTGTTCTTACACAGGAGAAAAGATGAAGACAAACTGCTCAGCTCTAATTGAAGGGGTTAGCTGTGCGCATGGTCTTTCGTTTCCACAGAAATCGGGGAAAATCCTATATTACAAAGGAACAAATAACGGACTAAGGCTGTGTGGCTATTGGCTACCATGGCGGTGAAAGCTGTTGCTTGTTTATTCCCATACATTTCACACACAAATCAAGTGAAACACTAATCAGAAACTATGAACTAAAATAAAGAGTCCAGATTTGCAAAGTTCCCTAAATGGTGTATCTTATAACGGTAAAGTCATTGAACTGGCAAATAAAAATATGAGCATTGTTAAGAAAGGAAGGAAAGTCAGTGAGTCACTGAATTTTGTAATCGTGTCCATGTTTAAACTTTGTAAGTTTAAAGAGGAACAACAGAACATTGCAGGCCCTTTTTTTAATTTGAGTAAAGTTTAAAAGTGTACTATAATTTGAATGCTGTAGTCCTTTGCTTTTAACATGATCGAACCTCCTGCTCTCCTTTTCCACAACTTCCATGGACCTTGTGTCTTTATCCTGACTTGGCTCCTACGAGGTTCATAAGTCCATCTGTGCTCATGGACTTGGGGCGCTCCAGTGGGAAGCCCAGTGCTCTGCTCCAAATCAGCTGAGCAAGCACACCCAGAGCGCGGGACACGCCGAAGAGCACGGTGTAGTAGTTCATCTCAGTCATGCCATAATACTACAGTGAAACACATAATACAAGACATGTAATTAAAATGAGAAAAAGCAACAAATAGGATAAGAGGATATTCTGGTACAATGAAATGAATCTGCTTGATGGATCTTAATCTAGTAAATCACAGAATATAAAATCAAATATACACAATACAGTTGGGTCATGTGCTTTTCCATTTAAATTTTAACTTTTCAGTGGGGCAGAACTAAAATTACAGCTGAGCAATATGGACTATACAGACTTAAATTCCTTGTCTATCAAAATCACCAAAGTGGGACTTAAAACTTATTGCTGCAGATAATGCTCTATTATGACTCACTTTGTACTCTGACCAGAACTATAAAGTTAATACACTTGTAAATTGTTTTTGATATAAGATAAGCAAAGGCTCTACTCTTCATGAAATGCGCCACACATGAAAGTAAAGACCAGACTACCCAATAAAATCTTATGTGACAAACATTTTCAAAATGTAGGCTTTTATTTATATGGTGGATGATCAAGCTCTCACCTGGAGCAGAACCCCACTGTGGGCATCGACATTGGGCCAAGGGTTTTTGGCTTTGCCCTGTTCCAGCAGCACATTTGGAACAATCTTATAGAGCTGAGCCACCAGCTTGAACATGGGATCATTGGGGAGGTGCTTCAGGGCAAATTCTCGCTGGCAGGTGTACCTTGGGTCTGTCTTTCTCAGGACCGCATGCCCATAACCAGGCACAACCTGTGATACACAAAAAAAATATTAAACCCTCTCTTCGACATTCAGGTCCAAAAGCAGGTTACTGTATTGACATGGAGCAGCCTACTCTGTGTGAGTATAAGTTAAACATGATCAAAATAATTATACTTCTTTTTTAAGGCATCAGAGTAGTTTAGCCATGACCAGATGACTTTATCCAGACCAAAAACATTATTTATTCTGTAGAGATTTACGACCAGATTTTTGTCTTAAGGACATGCAAAAAAAGAGTCACAGGAAAACATACCCTTCTGTACTACGGTCTTATTTAAACTGTATTTTTAGTAACATACAAAATTGTGGCAGCACGGTGGCTTAGTGGTTAGCACGTTCGTCTTTTAGCACTGGGGATACAGGTTCAAATCATGATCTAGGTGTGTTTCCATAAGTTTTCATGTTTCTTCGGTTTCCTTCCACTGTCCAAAAGCATGGATTTAAGGTCAATTGAGCACTCTAAATTACCCTGTATATTGTGTGCTTGTGTTTGTGAGTGTGTGCCCAGCAATAGATAGGCACCCCATCCTGGGTGCATCTGCTCAGCACCCGAAATGTTCTCCCCTGGATGGCAATCGTGAGCCTAATACAGGATTAAGTGTAAGATGACGGATAAATGTATAAAAGTGTGGATTTATAATAGAATATGATGGAAGTGATTAATGCACCGTTAAGGCCAAGATTAGTTTTGAATTTTCACACAAGCAACCATTTAAATTTAACATCAAACTTTTTTTCCAGATGAACCATGTGCACACGCTACAGTTGGTTCTCACCCTTCCAGATTTTAGTGTATTCCAGATGTAATCCCTCATCTTCTCATCAGACACTTCTCCACCAAGCTCCTTCTGAAGAGCAGTCAGCCACACCAGCACCTCCTGCAATATAAAAGAAAAAAACATACCAGAAGTATTAAAAAAAAGGTAACATGGAAATAAAAACAAATTTAACAAGCCACAAACAAGTATGTTAGTTTTTATGTGACTCGATTTAAAACTAGACTACAAATTTGGGGTTTTCAGTAGGCTGAACATTCATTCTGAGTATGTAAAGTAGATCTTGAGGTTTGTACCTGATTGGCCAAACCATGCAAGGGTCCAGCCAGTCCATTCATAGCAGCACTGAAGGAAAGGTAGGGATCAGACAGGGCGCTGCCCACCAAGTGGCTAGTGTGTGCACTCACATTACCACCTTCATGGTCACTAAATCAGAAAAGAAACATAGTTCTATTTAACTTCATAATAGTAATCAAGAAAACATACAGGTCTTTAAGAACATGATTTAATCCCACATACGCACCAAAGATTTACATGCATCCTATTTGTCTTCATTTCACAACTTGAAGCGTACGGTCAACAACCATCAGACAACACTTAATTTTACAATGGCTCCTCTATTTACAGAGACAATTTAGCATCAAGATGAACTCTATGGGCTTAAGTCAGATCATAGTAAGAGCTTTAGCTTCAGCTAGAACGAAATAGGCTGAAGAATACTTAAGCAAACGGCTTTATAAAGCGACTTAAATACACTTGATACACTAGGAAGGGTACAGAAGCAGTAATGCAACACTAAACTGAAATCAGGCCAAGTAATAGTCAGTACACTTAAGTTAGATTAGTTTAAAAAAATAAAAAAAGAGCGTTAAGGCAAAAATGAAGATCTAGTACTTAAGAAGGAGAACTTCATGTAGCTATACGGTCCGTGGCTGATTAAACTGCTCATGAAAAGCCAGCAATAGATTTGGATTTATTATCCTGCATAAAAGCTGTTGCTTAGATTAACAACTAAAATGTCCCCATTCTATTTGGAAAACAAAAAGTGGTTTTCAATATGCAAGTAACAGGAGGAAACTTAAACAAGGTTTAACCTGTGAATGGTGAGGTAGAGCCTCATGAGCTCAGTGAACTGGGAGTCACTGTAACCCAACATATTGGTGAAATTGTGGGACCAGTCAAGATTTGAGTCAATAGCACCGATGGTGCTGCCTTCACGGTACAGATTGCGGTAGATCTTGGCTGCCACACAAGGAAGCTTAGCAATCAAGTCCATTGAGTCCTCATACACAAACTAAAAGGGAACACAAACACATTAAAAAGGCATTAAAAAAAAATTATATTGTATTAAATTAGAAGTAGTCAAAATTGTATCCAACCTCCCAGTATTTGCTCTTGTGGACACCCTCAGAGTAGGCTCGCGCAAAGCTGCTTTCACTGTTTAGGGCAGTTATGGCAGCGCTAAACTGGGACATGGGGTGCAGGTTGGTGGGAAAATTATCCAGCATAGTGACCACATGGGAGGGAAGAGCTGCCCGTTTAGCCCATTCCTTGGATAACCAGTTAGCCTGTAAAGAGAAAAAGCAAGAAATAGTTAAAATTACATAAAAAAGAAAAGAGAGAGCAGCAATGAAAGCTACAACAATCAAAAACTGCATTAACTATCATTAGGCTTCTCACCCCCTTTTTTCTTTCTTATAACTCATTTTATACGAGAAGATTCAAAGTTGTACAAAAAGTGGATAACAGTCTGATAAACAACTGGACTGTTAATTGGTCACAGGTAACAGACCTTTGAGGTATAACTAATAACAATATGAGTTATGTTTATATGAACACAGTTACCAAATAGATTGTGTCTTTAAATAAACTGAATCTAAACTGTAATGGAAACTGAGTAAATTAAAACGTTTACATAAAATGACATTAAAATCTGAATATACATGCAGAGGGCATCTAACTATTGAGGTTGTGGACAGGTCTCTTTTATACAGATAAAAGACACCATTAATACAGGTAACGAATGAAGGACAGACGAGCCTCTTAAGACATTACAGTTCTGTGAGAGCCAGAGATCTATGCTTGAAAACTTATTTTCCACCATAAATTACATGTAAATTCTTTAAAAATCCTACAATGTGATTTTCTGGATTGCTTTTCTCATTTTGTCTCTCAGTTAAGTGTACCTATGATTAAAATTACAAACTGCTCATATTTCCAAGTGAAAGAACTTGCACAATCAGTGGCTGAAGGACAACTTTTTGTTTGTTCATTTGTGTCATGCGGGTCTGAATAACTGTTCTTACCTGTTCCTCAGTGGGTACCTGGCCTGTGACCAGCAGCCAGAAGAGTCCTTCAGGTAGCGGTTCCTCACCACCAGCAGCCTTCGGCAAAAGCTTCTGACACTCCGGAATGCTGTACCCACGAAAACGGATGCCCTATAGACCAGAACATGATACAGAATTATACAGATGATTATCCTTCCAAAAAATATAAATCACCCCTCAGGATGTTACTCACCTCATCAGGGTCAAGCACAGAGGTCTCGTATACTAGGCCCTTCATACCCCTCATACCTCCATAGACCTGTTCGACAGAAACACTTATTTTAAATGCTTCAATATCTTTTTAATTAGGTCAATGGTCAGGTCACGAAATACTAAAAATAATATACAACTATACTCTTCAATACACTTAAATCAGTTCATTGACTAAACGGATTAAAATGCACAACAATGTTTACCATATCCACAGTGATTTGTCCGATGTTGGTTTTGCCATGTTGTTGCTTGAAATTTTTGATCCGGGTCTGTTCTTTGGGAATAAGATCAGTCAGGACATCTTTTAAATTCTGTAAATGTGAAGATGGGAAAACGTCAGGATTTGGGCCCAATACCATACAATGTTAGTTCAATTATTTTGAGTTAATAAATTAAACACATTCCAAATAAACACAAATATATACAGATATGCTATGATGTCATGGTGTGATTACATTAGTGATGTGGCATTGGACTAAATGAAAACCTTAATTCTTTTTTTAAACACACTTTTTATAAGAACAAAATAAACAATACCAATAACTTACAATCTTTTATTAAACAAATATTTCCTTTTTATTTACAAACTAATTTTGGGTTATTGCTGCAACAAAAAACAAAACAAAATGAAATCAACATGCTCTTATAAGTTGGAAAAGAAAAAACATTGTATATTTATAGCTCTTTAGGCTAAGAAGATTCCATACCAGTGCTTTTAAAGGGCGTTTTATGTTTGCAAATACTCTTTACATAGATAAGGAGTAAAAATGGGATCAAGGGGTCTTAAGGTCCTAGATAAAGGCAAAAAAACCTTAAGTTGGCAAAACTGGTTTTAATTTATTGGGTGGTAAAGTGAAAAGCCAACAGATGTTTAATGTACTTACTGTGGAGGCGCTGACATTTCTGGAAGCCACAACACCACATGCAGCACTCTAGGAAAAAAAATTAAATAAAAAATAAAGAGAAAAAGTTTGGTTACATATTATACAAGACTTTAACCAAGCAAATACGATATTTAGTTAAGACTAAACAGAACACTTTGGATTGGTACCAGTTTTGAGTAATACACAACCTCTACGGCACCAATTTCCACTGCTTATCTTATATCTTATAACTTGCTAAATGAAGTTTAGCAAACAGGCATGAAAAGTAATGACATTATGGTATACAGAGAATTTGTGGTATTTGTTAAAACACCCTCGCTTTTTCATGAGCTATATCCAAAATCAGGCTTTTCTAGTTTGACCAAAAGGACAAAGTATTACCTAAAACATCCTCTTCATAACACAATAGTGTGCAAATTCATGCTTTAATATTTACAAAAGACTTTACACCAAGTGTGCCCACACTTTTCTGGCCGGAGAGGTCATTTTGAACTACCAGGATTCATGCATTTTTTTTTTTTTTTTTTAAAGCTTTAGGGTTTAAACTTTTTACACACCTTGATATTATCAGCAATACGAGAAAATCAACTTGGGGGAAAAAACATGTTATTTTAATAATTTGCACTGAATGGCATCAGCCAGGTGCCAGTAGTCTGTCTGAACAGTAGCGGTTTGATACCAATTTTCAAGAAGGCTTCCAAATGTTCATCAGTGAACATAGATGGAATATCAAAAGGAAAATCTAGAAAATAAAGTATTGACACAACCTCATCTCAGTAAAGTCATTCGTTACCTGAATGAGACACCTGTCCAAAATTGTCACCTGTATTAAAAGCTACCTGCCAACAGACAGGTTGTCCGTGACACTCAAACATCTCCACCATGAACAAGACTAAAGAGCCGTCAAAAGATGTCAGGTGTGAAAAAAAAAAATCGTTGACCTCCACAAGGCTGGAAGGGGGTACAAAGCCATAAGTAAGAAGTTGGCTGAGAAAGTGAACTGTTTTTAACTGAAATTATCGCATTTCATTGCTCAAGTAGGCTCACGTCCAGGGCCATCTCATGTTTGCCAATGAACATATTAATGACTCAGAGAGAGACTGCGAGAAGTTTCTGTGGTAAGAGGAGACCAAAATTGAGCTCTTTGGCCACAACTCAACTAAATGTGTTTGGAGGAAGAGAAATACAAAATATGACCCTAAGAACACCATCCTCACCATCAACCATAGTGGTGGTGTATTCATGTTTTGGGGGTGTTTTTCTTCTAAGGACACAGACAAACTTCACAGCATTCACTTTATTGGGAATATGAATTGGGTCAGGCATCCCAAAAATGCTGGTTAACAACCTTCTTGCCCCCACCAGGCCACTGAAAATAAGTCGTGGATGGGTCGTCCAGCACGGCAACGCCCCAAAACATACAGCCATGGAAACAAAGGAGTGGCTTCATAAGCACATCAAGGTCATGAAATGGTCTGGCCAGTCTCCGGACCTTAACCCCTCAATAGAAAATCTATGGAGATGCTTTGCATTTCCAAATAAATTCCTAAAAACCTTAAGGATTTGGTGATGATCTGCAGAGAGGAGTGGGTGAAAGTGTGTGCAAACCTTATAAAAAAACTTCAAGAAATATCTAACTGCTGTGCTTGCCAACAAGGGTTTTGCTACCAAGTATTAAACAATGTTTTACAAGGTGGTGAAATACTTATTTTCTTCAATTAATTTCAAATTATTTTTTATTTTACATTTCATATCACATTCTCAGTTTTTGTGTCACCGTTTAAATAAAGCTGCCATAAAATGAGACATTTCATTTATTTTAAGTATTAAAACTCCCAAAACCAATGGGGGAACAAATACCTATTTCCTCCACTGTACCCCATGTTCATAATCTACTGCATGTATGTATAAATGTTCTTTTATTTACTGATGCAACAGACAAGGCCACATGTCCAGGCCACATGGGGCGGTGACTATCCATTTAGCATTCCAATTACAAGAGGAACTACTCAAGAGTTTCTTCCTGCCTTATACATTTTAAACTGAACAGACTTGAAAAACAAAGGCATGAATCAGACTTTGAAAATGACTGTGTGTGAAGAGGCTTGTAAAACACACTGTACTTGTTGAGTCACCATCGCTAAGCAGTTGGTACAAATATCTGTGATCAGTCGCACTGAAGCCAATTTCACCAACAAGACAAAAAAAAGGCAAATGGTATTTCAGAATTCTGACCCATCTCAGAATTCTGAGCCTTCATCTTAAAAATCTGACTTTTTAATTCATGTGCACATAGATTACCATAAATTACATGCTTGCTATAGGTTTTTCTTAACGTTCCAACTGTCTTAATGTTTACAGGTCCTATTTGTAATACCACATTTAGAGATGTTAGTGATCAATTGTTGAAGATGTTATTAACTAAATAATACACAGTTTGTAGAGTCAATGATCTAAATAATACCAATATGCATGATAAATACTGAAGCATCATGGAATAAAGTGCAGTGTGTACCGTGTTGTGATGCAATGCAGAGCAATTACCGTAATACACTGCGATGCAGTCTCAACATAATTTAATCAATGTCGGGGTCAAGGTTGTTTGACTGTTTAGATTCCAATTTTGTTAAACAAGTAGATACCATGACATTGTTTAAATGTGTTGCTTTACAATGCAAGATTTTTTTTCTCTAGACTGTACAAGCAAATCACAAGCAGTGACAAACTGGCAACAACGGTGTACAGTTTAAAACTGCTAATAATAAAGTAAATAACGTATATAAATAACAGTATATAAATAAAATCGTTTAAACCATAAACTATTTGTGATTTTAGGAAAAATATAGCAAGAATATAAAATCAGTGTGACATGAAATAGTAATAATTCTGAGATTAAAATTAAAATTCTTAAGATACCTTTGCCTTAGAAGTAGAAAAAGCCTTCCCATAAAGCACAGCCTCTTTCATTGATGTCTTTTGGCCACACATGGCAGTGCCTTATGGCAGCGTAATACACTAAACTTAATGATTACACTAACCTATAGCATACTGTTGATTTGAGGTTGCATTTACCCAATCCAAAAACCTTTATGAAAGACATGAAAAACCATTGACTTCAAAGTGTGTGTACAATTGTAGATTTGTACACACAATGTAGATTTGAACTTTGTCAATATCAAACAGTAGTTAAAAGGTCTAATTGTATGTTTTAAAATAAAACAGCAGCCTTGAAACTAAAAGTTTTAATAAGAATAATGATTATTTACAATTGTATTTACTTGCCTGGGGAGATGCAGTACCTCTAAAAAGCTGCAATTTTTAAGATAACTAATTAGTATGCAAATCAAACCTTTAGGGTTTTTCATATCCTTGAGTAAATAATTATTTTACAGACTATCCAAGTTTGGTCTGTTCATCCTGATATGAAACAAAGACAATGACAGCTGTTGACACTTTAAAAGCAGTGAATAGTGGAAATAAGAGCTGAATGTTGGTCAGAATTTAGCACAAACTGCAAAAAGCATGGAAGGTGAAATTAATTAAATGTCCTACACCCAAAACATGCTAAATAACCTAAATGCAGCAAAACAGTACAAAATAGAACAAAATGCAGGATCTAGAATGTTGACTGGCACAATGAACCATATCATCTCGGTTTTCGCTTCTCTTCATTGGCTTTACCACAGGATCCAGTTTAAAGTACTTTTGTTTTTAAAGCATTACACGGGCTAGAACAATCTTGTCAATGACCTTCTCTGCCCATACTATGAGATCTACTGACCAGTCACGAACAGTTATTCCTCATTTGCGTCTGAAGCAAAGCTGAGTAGTGATTGAGCCTTTTCTGTTGCTCTGTCCAAGTTATGGAATGATCTTTTGAGTGTCAGATCTGCTTTTTCCTCGTCAAATTGTAAATCTAGATGTAAAACTTATCTTTTTACCTCAGCCTTTTAATTTTAATGTCATTTTGTGTTTTATTTTTTACAGCACTTTGGTCCAAGTTATCGTATTACACGTGCTATATAAAACTTTACTTACTAAAAGCAGTGGGGTCCAACTAAAGGCAACCGTACAGCAAAACATCAAAAATGAGGGCAAGAGATGCTCATCTGTAGTTTGACCTTGGCAGCTACATTTAGTCATTTAGCAGACACTTTTATCCATAGCGACTTACAACTATCCCACAGATCAAAACAAAGGGTTACATGCAGAATCCCTGGATCAATGAAGGTTAAGGGTCTTGCTCGAGGACCCACAATGGTAACTTCAGTGAACCTGAGGTTTGAACCCACAAACATTGGATTGCTAACCCAACACCCTAACCACTGAGCTACCACAACCCTACAAAGAGTTTTTTGTTTGCACTCTCTCAACACACCTGCTTTAACTAACTGACGTTAATATGGGTGCAGAACAGCAGGAAAACCATTAAAAGGGGCCCCCTAAACCAAGATTTTAAAACCCTGCATTAAGACATGTCCTCTACTTGGCTTGGAAGCTGAAACCTTTTGCAATGCCAGGAGTTGGCAGGCAAAAGTAATCTGCTTCAAAGCCTGAAGGTCAATTCTCTCAACACAAGCCACAAGATCAATCAAACGTCAGCGTCCAGGAGCAATACAAATACAAAAGAGCTACAGAATTAAGACAATAGACTGGAGTCTGAACAATTTAATTCCCTTGCCCCTACAAAACTAACCTATTTCGTCAAACTGAGTCAGTAGATTTGAACAGCTATCTCACTAATGCTCGAACAGCCTCATTTGACAAAGAATTTAATTCAAATCTGTGAAATGAGACGAAACCCGGTAATGAACTCAACCATACGTTAGCACTGAATGCTAACTCAGGGTTATGATTTCATAAAAACGTAATTTAAAAGGGTTAAAAAAAAAGGTGTGCTCTATATGTACAGAAATAGTACAGATCAAACAATAGAAACAAACGAATCTTTTACTCCGGTTAATCGATTACATCGGTTATTGACAGGCTTGCCGACTGAGCAGTAACGTTAATGGGCGGACAGGTCGAACTTTTAAAGCTTTATAAAGTAACGGTTGAACTAATGAAAGCACAGATAACTGAAATATCATGTAATCTACATCACTGAGCAAATTGAGCTCACTAAGTAAACATTAAAAGCTATACTAAACACAAATGAACAATAAACCGGTGAAAGGAAACTGTTAGCTAAAGCTCGGCTAGTTGGCCTAACCTCAGACGGAAGGCATGAAACAAAGTGCACTTTTCTTACCTTTGAACAAAAAACCCTGGGGGCTAACCTGCTAATCGTGAGAAAGGACATATTTTATGTGTTTGCTTTATTATTTATAACTACAAATACTTGTTAACTATCAATCCGTTGCCAGCGCGCCGCGAGCCTGCTGAAGGTGCCCCTACAGTAATGGTAGTAGTGAAGGTTGAAAAAGGGACTAGGGCCTTAGACGTAAGCGAAGGCCGAATACCAAATAACCCACTACCGGAAAAGAGTGCACTGACTATAGTGAGCAAGCGCTTGCTGTACAAACGGGCAGGGTAAAGAGAGTAGGGCGCACGGTTGCTTTTAGAAGTCAGCTACTATTTTTGTGGACGGGGCCTGGTGAAATGAAAACCGCGTAACGTGTCCGTATTTGCCGAGCAGGAACCAAACTCGCTTCCAATTGGTGGTTCAGATCATCGAGGTTTCATTTGATTGGCTGACTCGATCAAGCGCGTTTTTTTATGAGATGTCTTAAAAGCGCCTGCGGGAAAACAAAAGAAGTACACTGCCCCACACAAACTGGTTTTTGAATATTACAGTTTGAATGAATTGAAAACATTCATGCTGTATAATGTGTTTTTTAAATATATTGTTTTATTTAAAAAATTTTACATGTTATGTAACGCAGCGTTTCCTTTAGGAGGCAGCATTGGACTGTTTTTAGGTGAAAGGGATGAACAACAAAGTTCCCTGTAAACAAAAAACTATTTAAGCACTAAAAATGATAACAGGACAGCTATTGTTTTCCATTTGACATGTGAACCTTTCATTTTAAAACTATTCTTTTTTATTTTGTTATATACAAAAACAAGTTTAAAATAAAAAAGGAACCAGCTTTACACTTAAGATTTTTAAGCAACAATTAATAATAAGTCATATTCTTTGGTATGCAGGGCTGTAAATGTATTTAGGAGTAATGTACTCATATTGTCTAAGATCTTCAGGGCTGTGATCATTTCATGCAAGATTCCCCCTATTTTATTGCCTGCCAAAAATTTTCTTTGGCTTAGTGGTCAGCATGTTTACCTCTCAGCACTGAGGATTCCCAGTTTGAATCCCGATCTGGGTGGAGTTTTCTTGTTCTCCCTGTGTCCGTGTGGATGTTGCCCAGTTTCTTCCCACAGTCCAAAACATGGTGAGGTGAATTGGCTGCTCTAAATTGTCTCCATAATCTGTGTATCCCAAGCCCAGCATTGAGTGGCGAACGT
This sequence comes from Xyliphius kryptos, assembly GCA_025769995.1. NCBI lineage: Eukaryota > Metazoa > Chordata > Actinopteri > Siluriformes > Aspredinidae > Xyliphius > Xyliphius kryptos. The sequence continues at coordinate 13,281 of JAOUQT010306045.1, read as the reverse complement.
GCCAACCACTAAGCCACCATGCCACCCTTATGCACCAGTACTGTCTGACCTTAACCTTTTTGGAACTTAGCTAGAACACTGCCAGCAAGCCAGACTTTTTCATTTAGTAACTGTGGCCTACTTTCTAAAGGAGCTTTTTTGACTAAATGTTTTCAAATCCCAATAATCCTCTGAAAAAAGTGCAGGCTTTAGCAGCTACACATAGAGTATAGACATTTATTAATGTCTATACTATCAATGGAATATAGATGTGATAGCCAGGTGTATCAATCAGGCCAGTTTTTAAAATTTCCACCCCCTTGCATATGTACATACACGTCACTCATTTGCACATTAGATTACATGTAGACAGGTAATATTATGCCTTTTTTAAATTTAAAGATAAACGGCAAACAGTGACTCTATTATAAATGAGAAAAGTTTATTAATTTGTGCGTTCAAAATGCAAAAGAGGCAAGAACCATTCTAATTTTGCACCAGCATTTTGTACAGATGATGGTGAAAGGCCTTATAAATTGAATACATACAATGCATAGTATTTACAAATTAAAATCTAACAGCTGACCACAGATTGAGAATTGCAGTCAGACATTTGTCAATAATATACAACAAATAAAACATTATTTAATGTTTTAAAAATGGAAACGTGTGCTTTACTTTGGACAACAGAGGTAACATAATTTGTGATTGCATGTTTCTGTGTTTTAAAGACTCACATTCCTTAAGCTCCTCTATGTTCTGTAGGTAGATAAAAATACAATTTTGGCAGAAATGCACAACGGCATTTGACAAACATATGGAACTGTGTCCTAATCCCAGGCCAAATTATGAGTAATGATGGAGGTAGTAATGGTTTATTAGACATTTTACAGTTAAACCACATAAAATGAACCAATTAATGTTAGTTATACTAAAAAACTGAAAACCCAGAACATCCTGTAGTGCTGCAGAAAAAAAAATACTACACTAGTACGCAAGTACTTAAATATATTTTCATACGGCACAGAGTGCAGTGGTTTGCATTTCCACCTAACGGCAAGAATGTCCTGGGTCTCATTTCCAGGATGGGCAAACAGAGGAGCTTTTTGGAAGGAGTCTGCATGTCCATCTTGCTCATCTATGTAAATTCAGTCCACTTTTCAAAGACATGTTAATAAGTCAATTAAAGGAAAAACCTTTTTTTCATTTAAAGACTTTCACTGATGCTGCCCAGATGTTAAACTTCTAAAAACCAAAATATTTTCAGTACTTTAATATAAATTTTTTTTTTTTTTACGACAAATGCAAATTAGTCTCTCAAAAAACATCTTGCTGTGTATCTGAATTTGGTCCAAACATATGTATCAGAAGCACATACTCAACATACGTAACATTTAGTTCCGTTACTGGACATGCAGGAAAAGTCAGTGCTTTGGCTACAACATCCCAGTTTTAAACACATACATATGGGTTGCATTGCTCTGTAATCACCTGTTTTATACAGTATTTAAACTTTACAGAATCTTTATAGTACATTACAATGTACAAATTGGCAGTATCAGTCAATATTACATATATTCTAACAACTTCCCCATGCATCCTTCCTCTCATGCATAGTAAGCAAGATGCGATGCTTTGCACCTTCCATTGTCATGTAAAGTATGTAGACATGCTCTTGTTTTCCATTGAAGGCATGTACACTATATAGCCAAAATTATGTGAAAGACTGACCATCATGCCTGTTGAGAATTTCATTGAAAAACTACAGGCATTAATACAGACCTGCCCTCACTGTTTTGTGGCTTTAAAACCTTTTTATCATCTGAGAAAGTTATGCACAGGATTTTATGATGTACTTGGGTCTTAGAATCCATTCCGTAAAAAATGATTTGTGCAGAGTTAGATGATCATTTGGGAGTAGGAGATACCAAATTGCCCCTGGGTAAAAATATCTATGTCAATGTGTTTACCACTACTGACATTAATCCCTTTATGATTAAGAAGATAACTCAAAAATATTTTAGCATTAACATTTGCTCATTTAGCAGACGCTTTTATCCAAAGCAACTTACAAGTATTCTAACTTGAGAGTTATATCTAGCCCCCTTGAAGCAATTAGGGTTAAAGTCTTGTTTAAAGTCAACAGACTTGGCTTTAAACCCATAATTCTTGGATTGCTAGCCCAACACCCTAACCATTGAGCTACCACACCCACCATTTGAGTTGCATTTGCATCATTAAAAAACAGAAGGGGTGTCCACATTTAGACTTATAGAGTTTCACCCTGAGCCAGTGCCTTTCTGCTTAACTAAATGTAATATACAAAACGTTGTGATTATAAGGAAGGGTCCTCATCAGGTAATAGAAATTATTCTAATTCACAAAGTAATTGCAATGTCACAACTCTGTCACAGGGTGACATTGGAAGAATTTGGGCGTCACTAAAAAATAAATGTGACTGTAACAACCTCTAGTCTGGTCATTTGTATCAGTCACTCAGTCCATTTGAAAAGTCTTTATGCATTTTACTGCATTTGTGGTGTAATGGCATTTTTCTTTTAGCATCAGTGACTGTATGAGCTGGTATGTTCCCTCGACTATATTAAGCTTCATTTTCAGGTATCCAGTTAGTAGAATTTCTCTGAGATTGTTATGAAATTCAGTCCTCTTCTTCTTCCTCTACATCCAGGAAGGGGTCGTATTTGAGGCAATCGTGAAAGTATGTAATCAGGGAACGATGGAGATGCTGAATGCTGTGTTCGTCTCTCAGATTGTGTCCCTCATCTGGGTACAGCTGCAGGGTGTAGTTAGCTTCCACCTTTACGAGCCGACTCAGCAATTCTGCAGTGTGCTAGAAATATACATGCGCCGCACACACACACACACACACACACACACACACACACACACACACACACACACACACGATACATAATTAACAAAGATTTGCGTTAAGGTTATGTTAAAAAAAACAAACACACCATCAGCAGTCCCATGTAGCAGGAAAAAGTTATCATCTTTTAACTTGCGGACGTCCTCTAGCAATGATGTGGCCTTGACACAAGAAACAAAAAAATAGTGTTATAGTTCAATAAATAGCGTATATTCATTCATTCATGATCTTCCACTTAATCCTCTACATGGGTCGCGAGGGGCTTCCCCATACCCATCCAAAAAAGATTGTCTCAGGCGCTGGGCAGTTACACCCAGGACAGGGTGCCCAACTATCACTGGGCCCACTCACTCACACAGCCACACACAAACACACACTATAGGGGCAATTTAGAGCATTTATTTTACCTTGAATCCATGTTTTTGGACTGTGGGAGAAAAAAAGAGAGGAAACCCAAGCAGAGACGAGGGATTCAGGATTTGAACCAAGAATCCCCAGTGCTGAGATGTGAACGTGCTAACCACTAAGCCACCGTGCCACCCTACATAGCGTATGTGAAATATAAATTTTATAATAAAGCAATAAGGCACAAGAAGGTGGAATTATTGTGAATAAATCTTGGGAAAGAGGTATTGTTAAGCATGACACAGAGTGATTTATTCACAATAATGCATAGCCTCGAGTTATAAATAAATTACAAACATGGGCGGCATGGTGGCTTAGTGGTTAGCACATTCGCCTCTTAGCGCTTAAGATTCTTGATTTGAATCCCAAGCTGGGGGGAGGTAAATTCAAGGTAAATTGACTGCTCTAAATTGCCCAATTTAGTCTGTGTGCGTAAGTGAGCCCACCGAATCGTTCTCCCCTGGATAGACATGGGGAACCCTGCAAGCCTAGTAGAGGAGTTACAAGCACAACATAAAAAAAAAAATCAAAGTTTGATTAATAAATGCATTTATTGAGAACAAAATCGCTAATAAACTGGTCTTTCATGTCATGATCTAGTCTGGTTTGTAAAGTGAACACTGATCACTGAGTAACAGGTTTCCAGTTTCTCTCTAAAATGAAATACCATCTAGTGGCCAAATAACAGAACACAGTTTCTAAAAAACATTGGGAAAATAATGTATTGTATATCACACTATGGTACGAATGTGAAGCGTTCAGAGGTGTGCATTAATGTCAGTAATGTCATGGCTCGACAAATGGCTCAGTCAATCAGATTTAAGGACTGGAACTACCTTTTTTTTTAAACAAGCATTAAAGATGTATTTAGCAAAGCGGAATTAAATGTCAGCCATATAACAAAAAACTTCACCATTATATCCATAGAATTTTGATCCATGTATTATCTGTATAAGCACATTGTATATTTAAAAGTATTTTTGGCAGAAATATGGAGCTCCTGTCCACCATCAGCTTTTTTTAAGTGTTTCTTTGTAATTTTGTGCTTATTTTTTGCCCAAAAAATTTGTTAGATGGCAATTTTGACTAAGAAGATAACTCAAGCCAAATTTATTTGACCTTTTCTTGGAACTTAGTGGCACAGTTGTAATGGGACTTAAAACATTTTCATCACTAGAACTATTAGACTTAGTTTAACAAAAACTGATGCAGGGTCCACATATGCATATAATGCAAAACATAATGCCTGGGCCACTAAAAAAAGGTGGTAATTATTTTTTGCGGGATCAAATTAATATGTATGCAGAATTATGGTGTCTGGTGTTAATGGAATCATTAAAAAATAATAAAATGTAATACATTGCACATGGTTTCAAAGAAATTGGCTGTAGCAAAATAAATATAACCAAATAATTGAAATGTCCTGACCTTGTAGACAGGCTCCTCTTTCTCAAGAAAGCCCAGGTATCGTTCAGAAAAAGCGGCACCTGAAAATTTACAATTGTATCATTTTTCACAGATATACTGTAGATGTGAAAGGAAGAAATTATTTTTGTGTTTGTAGTAGGGATGTCCCTAAAGCATCAGAGATCCAGACTGCCATAAGCACTCAAAACAGCCTTTTATATTATTGTGCAAGTTAAATAATTATAGGATTATTCAAGATGTATGGTGTCAATATTAGACAGGTTTGTTAACTGGATTGCCACGTGATCTAAATTAAGGCAAAGATCTTAAATAATGGGAAATAGATTGTTGCATTATTAAGAAAGTCACATATTCATGCAATATGGTAAGAAAAAAAAATGAAACAGTATTGCAAAAGTAATTAAAACAGATCAACTGAAGAGAGATCATTAAACTATCTAAAGCTGTGTGAGTGATTTACTGCACAGGAGAATAAGTAATAATTACAGGTCCTGTACTAAATTAATTTGATTAAAAGCGCAGCTGTAAAAATGCCATGATGAGCTGGAAACCAGAATTAAAAGCTGCTTTGTTGTGTTGTAAACCTCTTGACGCAAGATCCTCCACAGGCTGACAATTGTGCATAAACCTGTAGTTTGGAAAACTCTAATCTGAAAAATACATGAGGATTGATTCTTAAATGAATAATTACAGATGACTGTCATGCTACAACTGAAGGTCCAGACAGATGGAGTTTTGATGGCTTGTGAATGGCCATTCTGTTCCTACAATACTGCAATGTCAGCAAGGAGGTGGCAGAGTGATGATTCAGACCGGAAAATTAAGAAGTGAGATGGTAGGTCCCTTTAGGTTTCCTCAGAGTTTCAAAAATGACCTCTAAATGATATGTGGAGTTTATAACTGAAAATGTTTCTCCAGGGTATAAAGAGAAAAAAAAATGACTTTGGGACTAAAATCATTCATTCCAATCACAATATAGATGATTCCAAATACTTGAGTTTTGCATAAAAGGAAATCATGGTCAGGCCACCATCATTTCCTGACTTCAATCCTATTAAAAACCTGTGAAGAATCTTTATGCTATAGCGGTATACATCAGATTTACAGCAGCTCTGGGGGTACTTTCTGTCATCCTCAAATAAAAAACAAGCTTATGTAGACCTACAGGCTAAATTTCTTAAAGTCATCTCAAAGATGGGCTGTTACTTTGGTATATATCTGGAAATGTAAACATTTTGATAAGCGTTTATCGTTTGTAAAATGATCTATGCATGGTTGGCGGCGCGGTGGGTTAGTATGTTCGCCTCCCATCGCTGGGGTTTCCCAGTTAGAATCCCGATGGAGTTTCCATGTTCTCCCCGTGTTTGTGTGGGATTTCTCTGGGTTCTCCGGTTTTCTCCCACAGTAAAAAAACATGGGTTCCAGATAAATTGAATGCTCTAAATTGCCCTGTATAGTGTGTAGATGTGTGAGTGAGTGTGTGCCCAGCGATAGATTGGTGGAGTGTCCTGCGTGTATCTGCCCAGCGCCTGAGATGTTCTCTCCTGGATGGGCATGGGGAACCCCACCACGACCCTACTAGAGGAATAAGCGGAAAATAATGAATGAATGATCTATGCATGGGGATTAGCATGTGGCTATCATGTTCGCCTCTAATTAATGGGGATCCAGGTTCAAATCCCAACCTAGGTTTTTAAGTTCCTCACGGTCTGTGTGCGTGTCCTCTGGATATTCTAAAGTTGCCTCTCGCAGTCCATGAACACGGATTCAAATTTAATTGGCTGCGCTACATTGCCCCTATATAGTGTATGTGTCCTGTGTGAATGAGTGTGACAAGTGATGGATAGCACCCTGTCCTGGGTGTATCTGCCCAGCACCCAAATCGTTCTTTCCTGGATGGGAATGGGAAACTCCTGTGACCCTAATTGCTAGTATAGGGTTAAGCAGAAGATAATGAGAAGGGATGAGATCTATGCATGCAGAAAATAACTGACATCTGTAATAAATAACATGCATGTGATTAAGACCTCGAAAATGTTTTCAAAAACTTTGGCATCATAATTTGGACCAACAAATAATGTTCTTTTCAAAATGAAAATAAAGCCATTGACATTATGAGCACTTCCAACAACATCCACAATGTAATAAAACTATTAAGGATGAAAATGGCATGTGCATATTAATTTAAAAACAGGGTGTACATAACAACTTTATTCTGTATTCTGTATTGAGGTGTTCGCTTACATGGCACAGATTATCCATTTCTTTGGTTATCAGTCGTAAAACATTTTTTATAGGATTAACATTGAGGATTTTTAGATTTTGATTTTGTGTTTTCTGTTTTTTGAACATCCCCCATATTACTTTATTGTGGCATCTTGCTGAATTTGATCCATGGAAAAGATTTATTTTTTTTTGAGTTTTTTGGGGGAAAAAAATATCATTAGTTGTTTTGATTTTTTCCTGGTTATTTAAAGGGTCAACATGCATGTAACTCAGATGGGAATGGCATGCCTCAGCTGCCATACAATGAGAATACAGCTAACTAAAGATCTTATTCTTAAAAATGTATATATACACCAATAAAAACAAACCAGGACATCCCTGCAGTGTTAATGCATGTTAATAACTCACTATACAGTTTGAAGTCTGTCACAGGGGCCATAACTGCTGAGCATCGAAACATCTGTTCAGTAGCTATTAGAAGTTTCAAGGTTAAATAGCCTCCAAATCCCTGTTAGGAACATTGAATCAGCAGATAATGTTAAGAATGGGACTATATAAATCACACTGACAAAGTGAATATAAATTAATTAAATGAAATATATAGCATGTGTTTAAATAAATTATTAAAAAAAAGATCAATTTTATGTCACCTTTCCATAAAGAGCAATTCTTCGACTGTCAATATATGGCAAATGACTTAACCACCTGTCAAGATAAGTCACATTTGCATACATTTAGTCATTTAGCAGACGCTTTTTAACATCCACCGCCTCATCAGGAGCATGCCCAGGCGTTGTAGGGAGGTCATGCAGGCACGTGGAGGACACACACACTACTAAGTCTCTTTTGAACTTGTCTTGAGAAATTTCCACTGAAGTTGGATCAGCCGGTATTTTTATTTTCCACTTTGATTGTGAGTAGGATTCCAAATCCAGACCTCCATGGGATAATCATTTTGATTTACATTTTGATCATTTTGATGTTATTTTGTTCTCAACACATTCCACTATCTACTACATAAAGATTTTCAACTGAAAATCAGGAGATCAGCAATTTTAAAATGACTTAATCAAGCCTGTCTGGCACCAACAAACATTTCCCGCATATTCTAATGTGAAATTTGACTCAATGTTACACAACATACATGCATATCTGTGTTTCTTAATTGAACTGCTGTGACATGCATTGCTAATTACATAAAAGTGTAAGTACATTTACAGGTGTTTCCTAAATTACTTAGTAAATGCATGGATATTTACAGTACATTATTTAAAATATGCATAAGAACTCACTTTAAACCTATTTGTAAACTTTAAAAACTTACTCAACTACTGCAAGTTGCTCTTTGATTTGAAGTGAAACTAGTTTTCGGGTGTCCGTGCCAGTTTTTTGACTGCCAGAAGCTCTTCTGCCATCTACCCAGGCCAAAACCACACCATGTAGACTGGACAAAACTTGCGGCCATCCAAGAGCAAACTCTTCTGTCACCTCCTGACTTTCAGGAGTTTCATTACTATATGTGGGATTGAAAAAACAACAAACATGAAATCACTAAAATTTTCAAGTTTGAAAGAAAAAAAACTAAAATTAAATTTATATTAATGGAGCTGCAGTTTTTCTGGATTTTGACATTTACTGTTAAATATAAAACAAAAACAGAATCTGTTTTCCAAGTACATTTTACATTGATTTGCAGGGAGGTAGAGATTTGTAGAAGGCATTACTGCACCCCAAAGAGTACAGTAAAAAAAAAAAAAAAAAAAAAAAAACTGAGTATGAACCGTTAATAGATGAATAGAAAAATACTTTGTTTTTTCAACTCGAGACTTTGTACTGGCCTGTACAAAAGTGAAGGTACATTTAAAATTCTTTCAATCATTCATTCATTGTCTTATGCTTAATCTTCTACGAGGGTCGCGGGAGGCTTCCCCATGTCCATCTATGGGAGACCGTTTTGAGCGCTGAGCAGATATACCCAGGACTATCACTGGGCACACTCACTCACAGAGCAACACACACAAACACATACCATATGAGGCAATGTAGAGCATTCAATTTACCTCAAATCCATGTTTTTGAACTGAGGGATGGAAACTGGACAACCCAGAGGAAACCCATGTGGACATGGGGAGAACGTGGAAACTCCACCCAGAATGGGATTCAAACCCAACCAAGTTGGAATACTTGTAAGTCGCTTTGGATAAAAGCGTCTGCTAAATAAGTAAATATAAACGTAATAAAACAGTGCAGGCTTACACTATGAAGAGGAGGGGATGCAGGTTTTTTTCATATCCTGGAGGCAGTGAAAGCTTCAAATGCAGGTCTGAAATTTGGTACAAAAGCAATCAAAAAAGTAAGCAATAACGTTTCATCCTAAACCTTATGCATATGGAGTTTGTATAGGAGCTTATGAATATGCAAAATACTCGTGCACAGCCCCCCAGAGTGTGGTGGAGATTGTTTGGTTGTACTCTCTCTCTTTCATGCTCTCATTCTTTCTCTCAAATATTAATTATTATAGTACAGCCAGATAACATGCATGAAATGCATGCACATGCAGAAATATGGAGTATTTCATACTGGAGAATACACTATAGAGTTATCTGTAATGTAAGCAATCCTGGCTGCTGTCTAACACAGGCAACAACTAAAGTGTTTACATTTTTAATAAAAGGATTAAAACACTGTTTTACCCTTATTGTCTAAGGAAAACGTTCTGAATTGTGTTTCAGGACAATGCTTGATGCTGAGAGAAATTTCCAGAAGACTGTTGTCTTCAACCACAACGTATCCTGACAACAGAACACAACCATTAAATTTCAACAAAGTTCATAATTAATTTTATGTAGTGAACATTGGTGGACTTTTTGAAACAAATTCACACTACCATTACAATTACAAGTATATTTCTATGTATAATAATATAAATGATGAAATAAAACTTACTAGAGGGGTCACTTGTGCTGTGAATGGTCACTTTTGGAACCCCTGGGCCTATAAACAGAGCATTTTATACATGGCAGGGTCAATTTTTTCCTTCAAATTATTTAGAATTCATAAATATATCAATGATGCCAAATAACTGTTTAAGATGCAGCAAACGTGGCACAGACCTTGAAATTACCATGGCTATGTTTTAAATATTGGATCAATTTGAATGCTAAAAGCTAAAAGCAATGCGTTCCCTTTTTCTAACACACCATGACTTTTTTTTAAAGCAGAATATCAGATCTAACCATACAAATTATTTCCATAAAACATTTGGCTTGTCTACATAATTTTGCAATTTCATGCTCACCATCATTGTTTTGTGTTCTCCTAATGATAGACTTATGAATTCTAGTCTAAGCTTATGTAAGAAAATTGCATATAAGTTAGGTTTCTTTGCATTATTGTACACAAATATACTTCATGCTCCCAGATCATAGCAGGCTAAATGTAGCAGACAAAATAATCATTTTAACTTAGAGGTGAACATACCATACTATTTTGCCATACCTATTTTCCTTAATAAATTACAGTAATTTAAATGTTGCCTGGGTTTTTTGAATATATTACAGCTAACGCATTTAGATCTAATATTAATAAATACATTTACATTTTACAAACACCAATGTATGTTGGACAGCTTCAATGAAATAATCATTTTTTTTATCAATACCTGGCATGGCTCATAGGAATGAATAGTACATTTGGATTCCTTAAATGCAGAATATACATGTGTGTAATGTGTAATGATTCAAATTTTCTATACATAGTATTTAAATACATACGTAATAATCCAAATTAAAGACTGGTTTGTAACAGAAAACATCCAGTGATGATGGATGCTGCACCACTTTTAAGTATTTGCACTGAACAAGTTGTTTACTGTGTGTCTGAGTGCTTTATGGATATACATTAGGGGAGGAAGAGATGAATCTGTATTACCTAAACAGTAGAGCGTAAAATAGTTCTGGTTTGGGCTAAAGTCAGCTCTGAAGAAGCTACAATGCTCAAAAAGACTGCAGGTAAGACAATGCCGATGAAAAGCTCCTCCAAGTTCAGCACTGCAAAACATTTACATGTATCTCAAATATTTACACATATTTATAAAGTCAATATTTAATACCATAAAACAATCACCAGTAATACAAATACATTTCTTATTAAAATACTAACCAGGTAGTTCTGGTCCTTATGTGTAATTAGCTGAGGCATTTTTCTAGCAATAACATTATTGACAATAATGCACACCTCTGACTGCTTTACATTCATTAATGTGTGATATACAATACATTATTTTCCTAATGCTTTTATTAAAAATGCTTTCTGTAATTTGTTAGAGAAACCGGAACCCTGTTACTCAGCGATCAGTGTTCACTTTAAAAACTGGACTAGATTAGGTTGTGGAAAACCAGTTTACATTTACATTACATTTAGTTATTTAGCAGACGCTTTTATCCAAAGCGACTCACAGGTATCCCAACTAAGTTGGGGTCAGAACGCAGGGTTGAAACAGGACCCTGGAGCAATGAGGGTTAAGGGTCTTGCTCAAAGACCCACATTGGTAACTTCAGTGGACCTGGGGACCGGGGATTTGAACCCCTAACCTTCTGATTGATAATCCAACGCCCTAACCACTAAGCTACCACTCCCACTCTCCATTTATTATTGTGAAATATTTTCTCTTATTTAAACCCACTTGTTTTAATGCTTTTTTGTGACTCAGCTGATGAGTGGTGTTGCACCCTTTATAATAAAACGGGTAGTTCCGGTCCTTAAATTTGATTGGCTGAGTCGTCTGTCCCGCCATGACATTATGGTTAATAACACACACCACTGACCGCTTCACATTTGTATCAATGTGTGACATACATTAATTTCCCAAAGTTTTATATAAAATGCGTTCTGTATTTTGGCCACAAGATGGCATTTTTTATTGATTGTTTGACAAACGTAACCTGTTATTTATTCATTTATTATCTTTCGCTTAAATCCTCTAGGAGGGACAATCAGCAGTGAATTTAAAAACTGGAAAAGATTATGTTGCGGAACAAAAAGATTTATGAATAAAACCTTGTTTTGTTATTATAGTGTGATTGTAATCATTTTATAAAAGCAATAAGGCTGTGCATTATTGTAAATAAATGTAACATCACTCCGCTTCGTGTCAGACCTTACAATACCCTTTCCTATCATTAATTCACAGTATACTTAATTAATTCCTCTAGTATATTTTTGCCATGTAATACAACATTGCTTATCCAATAGAGCAGTGGTTTTCAACCTGTGGGCCGCAACCCCCCAGTGGGCCGCAGACATACTGCAAAGGGGGCCGTAGGCCAAAAATCATTTTTTTTTTGCACAGGACACGCAACACTAGCTAGTGGACTGGTTAATATGCTGAGCTATCTATTTGATTAATAACTAGTTAGTTAGCTACTTCAGTCTGAGTGAAGCTGTTGTCTTGTGTACACATTATGGATAAATGATTATAAAGAGGGTCTTGGACAACAAAAGACCCTGAAGCTGGACCATCTACAAGTGAAGCAGCCGCTGTATCTCTTACTGAGAGAACCAAAAAAGCGTTAGCTGAGTGATAAAAAATGCTGTAAATGGTTAGTTTCTTTTGTTGTGTGATTGTGCAGTCAGTTTCACAAGTCACATGGATAGTTGCACTGTATTTAGTTTTAAACGGCAATAAAAAAAAAATATTCTGGGGGGCCGTGGAAAGTTTTGGATTGGGTTAAGTGGGCCTTGGGATTCAAAAGGTTGGGAACCCCTGCAATAGAGCATTTGCGAATAAGAAACCCATTATAAAAGTCAGTGTATGAAGTATGCAAATGTGATCTTTTTAATACCATACAAATGTGCATATCCAAAACTCCTGCACACTCACTCAGTAATACACCCTCAGCTTTGGTCTCTCCCAGTATGGGCTCAAAAATACGCAGAAGTGGTTTAGACAGCTGCTGTTCCAGATAGTATTCTGTGTCAATGGGGATGTTGTTTTCCAGCACATAAATCGGGTCCTAAACACACAAGCATTATAAAACATTATAGCACAACAGACAACATATCTCACTCCCCCACAATATACACTCGCCAGCTATTTTATTTGGTACAGCTCATTGTTTCCGCACTTACCAAATAGATGGACTTTGTAGTTCTACAATTCCATTCTGTAGTCTATCTATTTCTCTAAATACTCTACTCATCCCTTTTACGGTTCTCTTAAGATCAGGACCCCCACAGAGCAGGTATTATTAGGAAGCAACACTGATTGTAAATCATTTCACTTGCTGTTGTGCGAATGGAACAGACAACAGGTAGAAATGAGAGGCACTTAGCAAGACCCCCCTATAAAG
>JAOUQT010306029.1:0-15488 GCA_025769995.1 Xyliphius kryptos | reverse complement strand
TTCAAATCCCAGGTCCACTGAAGTTACCAATGTGGGTCCTTGAGCAAGACCCTTAACCCTCATTGCTTCAGGGTCCTGTATTAACCCTGTGTTCTGACCCCAAAACAAGTTGGGAAACCTGTAATTCGCTTTGGTTAAAAGCATCTGCTAAATAACTCAATGTAAAATGTAAATGTAATGTAAATGTAATGTAAATGTAAACCTTTAAGGCTTTAACTGAAACGCCATATATATACGTTACAAGACTCAGACATGCAGGTTTATAAATGATTTAAGTATTAATTAAAGTATTAATTATGATATAAGTATAATAATTCACTCTGGCTCTTTAGTTATAAAACTAATTGTTCTGCTAAAACCCTGTAATAAGTGAACATAAGCTCATTCAGTAATGGCTTAACAGGGGTTAAGTTTGTGATGGCTTCTCTAAATAAAAATTTTCCTTTACTTTTCATCCTCTACTGGTTGTGCTATGCTGTTCTGGTCATCTTGGGCTTCTCTATCTTTGCAGATAATTGACATAAATGCAATTAAGGATTTTTTTCCCTCCCAACCTTGTTTTTTTTTCCATTGTCATCTTACCATGTTTTATATAGTTTATATAACATGTACCATGTTTTACATAGTTGCATTTTGTAGTTCTACAAATACAGACTATAGTTCATCGGTTTCTTTACGTACTCTGGTCTGTGATGTCAGGATGTGCTAGTGGGTGTTGCACTAGACTAGTACAAGTGGATCTAATGATGACAGCACAACTTTTCCTAATAATACTGATGAAGTTTATTCCAAAATGTAAGAACTGTGACATAAATAACACAGTCTCAGTGGTGACATTTGCTTCATTTAACCACATAAATTCAAATACATATCATGAAATTGCATTAACTGCCTTAATACTAGAAAATTAAATTAAATCCTTAGGTAGACATTAAAACAGAACATGGAGAGAGTTTAGCTCGTTATACTCCAGTCTTGCCAGGCCGAAAGGATCACTTTTAACACTTTATAACACTATTCTAACCTTTGGAAAAATGAATATTCTTAATGTCTTAAAAGAGCTAGGTAACATAAAATAGAATTTAAATATGGACAGATAAGGTGGGCAATTACATTTAATTTTGAAAGAGGTAAAGCATTTATTATTTTAATAATTTTTTTCGGGAAAGTTAAAATGAGCAAAGATACAAAATAATCCTAGAGATTTGCAGAAAACCTAAAATCAACTTCAAAACACATTTAAACAAGTTCAATGTTTGCATAAGATGGCTACACTACACGCCCTGCTCAGATTTCTTTAAAAAGCCACTTGACCAGTTCCAGCAGTCACAGGTAGGCTACTTCACATGCGATTATCCCAATTTGTCTGCAAAATTTTCCCACAATTATGTATTTATCACAGGTGTGTGTATATTACAGGCAACCTGTCGTAATTGCAAAACAAATATGTAACTTTATAAAACAAATATATAACTTTAATATAAAACAATTCATAGTTGGTCATCTTATTTATACTCATTGAAAACGATATAAACTAATTTGTAATTCGAAGATAAAATGACAAGTGACCGCAATCTGACCGTAACCCCCACTGGTCCCTCATGGTAAAAAATGCCACTTCTTCAAATCACATAAATTTTTTAAAAATCCTGAGTGCAGAAAAAAGGTTTAAATCTAAACTACTCTAAGTCTTCTTTGCATGTAAGTATAATATGCTTACAATAAACAAGGTTTCTGGTAAAATGGCTGTCAAACTGTTGTAGGCGCAAACTTAAAATGGTGGTCCTTTAATTTGATTGGCTGAGCCACTTGGTTAGCCGTGACATTATTCACAATAACCCACAAATCTGACTGTTTCATATTCTTATAAATGTGCATATGACGTGGTGCCGCTGTGGGGAGTGGCAGAGCTGCGGCGTTGATAAGGGTTGATTAGCGTACCTGAAGCAGCTTTGCCTAATGACTGTGTGCCGCCTTATAAGCTGGTCAGTCACACGGTTCGGAGAGAGACCGACCTCGGAGCTTGTGGGACAAAGGACCCAGTACGGCTACTGCAAGAACTTTAAAAACTCAGGATTCTGTATGTTGTCATGTTGGGTCACTAAATAAAACTAGTTTTGTGTTTTGCACTCCTGTCTCCGGTCCTCACCTTTATCCACCCTGCGACAGCGCAAAATGAAATATATTGTTCTCGCAGACTTTTTTATAAACTGTTTTCTGTAATTTGGCCACTAAATGGCAGTATTTGATTGCTAAGGAAACCGGAAACTTTTTACTTGCGTCGGGGTTCATTTAAAAACGGACTGGATTATGTTGTGGAAGGAAAGTTTATTAGCGATTTCGCTTTCAGTCAACGCATTTATAAATCAGTCTTTGTTGTTATTATAGTGTGTTGGTAACCCTTTTATAAAAGGATTAAAGCAGTCGAGGTTGTGCATTATCGTCAATATTGTTTATTCACTATAATGCATGCCTTACTGATTTACTAAACAACCAGAGGAATACATGTCTTGATGTAAAGATTAAAAATATAAAATTACATATTTCTCCCAGAGATCAAGACTAATTTAGTCCCATGGTAACTCCACCCAGAATGTGATCTGACCTCTACATCCACGGCACTGAGAGTGCTAACCACTAAGTCACAATGTCGCACTTGTTTGCAACCTACAGCTAGTAAATATTAAGAGATATTTCACGTTTATATTTTTACACAGTCTTTTATTTGTAATTGCCATGTTTTCTCCTATTTACAATTATCTTTACAGTTGCTAGACTAAGAAGGTGTTTCTGCCAGATCTGGCAAGATTTCTTGAAAAAAACATAATTTATGCTACATTGGTGTGAGCAGATCCATCTGCAGGATAGGTGATAGCAAGATGGAGCATATCAATCGCTTTTACCCAAGTGCTAGTGCAGGTTACATAATCAGCAGTTCCGATTGCTACAGCAAGCCTGAGCATGCTGTGTTAGTGAAATTGGGATTTTCTGAGCTGCCCCTTTTTTTTTACTCTTATCCGTTTGTGACCAGAAAAGAGGGTTTCTCTTCGAGTCTGCCTTAATTTCTTCTGCTGCTAGGTTGGACACCATTTCATCCTTGCATATCATCTCTTGCTCTTGCTTCAGCTCCCGATAGGTGTGTGAGAACACATGGAAGATGGAGGTGGCCGGAAAAGCCATTATTAGGATTCCACTGAGGATGCCACCGAAGGCCACCACCTGCCCTGGAATGGTGCGGGGCACCATGTCACCATAGCCAACTGTAGTCATGGAGATAATAGCCCACCAGTAACAGGCAGGGATGCTGCTAAACCCATGGCGCTCGCTCTCGGCCAGGTGAATGAGTGGGGAAAAGAGTGCAACAGCCACACACACAAAGATCAGCAGCAGGCCAAACTCACGCGTACTCCTCTGTACAGTTAGGCCGAGTGTCTGTAGGCCTAAGGAATGCCTTGCAAGGCGCATGACGTACAGGATACGCAGGGCACGCATTAGCCGCAGGATCAGCCCAAGCTTATCTAGATACCCTCTGCCTGCACGGCCGCCTGTGTTGCCAAAGCGCAGGTCTTGCTCGTCCACCAACAGGGAGATGTAGTATGGTAGAATGGCCACTGCATCGATGATATTAAGTGGCCCACGGGCAAATTCTAGCTTGCTACGAGCCTGAAGGAAGCGTAATGTCAGCTCCAGGGAAAACCAGGCCACACACACTGTCTCCACGATGAACATCTGTTGACACTTCTGAGAACATTCGCCCTGTGAAAAAGATTAAAGGAAAAGGTTACTGTTTAAAAACATAAGTAAATAATCTACCATGCTACTTACAGAATTGCATTGCAATGTGCACTAAGGCACAGTCATGGAACAAGAAAGGGCTTTTACCTTGTCTACTCAAAGTTTAAGGCATACAGTTGTATATACGAAATATATGGCTAACTTTGATTTCATATATTTTGTGGCATGAAAGCTGAACCCAACACCTAAATTTGATGCATCCCAATAGATGTATCCCAATACCTTTGTCCATATATTGTACCTTTGGACCTGTGATCTACATAAAATGGCTAAAAATTTAAGACGTACTCAGCTACCCTTTAAGATCATTTGAAGTGGTGTTGCAATGTTTTTAAACATGCCTCCACATAAGGATTCAAGGTAGTTCTCTGCTGGAGAAAGGTAGGCAATAAATTAGGGATGACTTGACATTTTGTTGAGATTTCATTACTTTTTAATGTGCAAAGGTCTTCATTTTCCAACTAAATTACTTATTGAGTTACTAAGCCTGGTCAGATTTTTCAAACTGTACCCTTTCTGTTCTTCATGCTACTGTGACGTGGATAACATTTCAAGAATAATTTGTAAAGAAAAAAATGGACCCTCACCTGGCTGTCTTCCTGTCTGAGGTAAGGCATCGTGCTGATGCACAGGCTGACCACGGTCACAATGATCATGGCAACTGAGATGCAGGCAAAACCCTTTCCCAGCCACCCCGAGTGTGGGTTCTCCACCACTTCTCTTAAATGACCCATAAGACCAAGATGTCCCCTCTCTTCCACCTGGCTGGGCCATTTTGACATTCTCCTCTGCCTTCTTGACTCCTCTTTTCGCTTTTTATGAGCCAGCTCATCCAAAGAAGTAATCATAGTCCTTCGGCAGCATCTCTCCAGTCCACTGGGCTCGATTCCCCAGTAATTGAGCTCGTCTGAGAACGAAATTGCGCATGTATGCCTCAGCAGCCTCAGCTTGCCGGCAGCCAAGAAGTTGAGAATAACACGGAAAGCTGCGGCACTGCGATCAAAGAAGAATTCCCGGCTTGCCTCGTCGTAGTCGTCGCAAAGCCTGGCAATGTCTTCTGGGCTTCTGCAGTGGCGCAGCTGACCCAGACGAGAAAGAGGGAACTCGTCTAGTGTGCTCCAGGCAAAGGTGTAGCGATCCCCACCAACGTTTACTACAGCAAGTTTGCTGTGGTCAACATTTGCAAGGGCCAAAGGGTCACGTAGTAGCTGAGCCCGCTGAAAATACACTCCTTTTATAGTCTTGGTTTCTGGGATCACTGTGAAGAAGTGATCCAGGCTGCTGTCATCTGTACTGATGGAGAAATTGCTGAAGTCGTTGGTGTTGCTGATAATCGGCATGATGGCATTTGGTTATTGACGTGTAGGCACTGCTACTGGTTTTGTGCTTTTGGTTAATAATGGTCTCTGAAAAGACATATATATATATAAAGAGATATGTTTAAACAACATAAAAAAATCATTATTTGTAGATGTGTTTTTTTTTTTTAAAGTTCATTTCTTTAACTAAAAGCTTCGGCTGATGTCACATATTGTCACAAAAGAATCTCCTAATCTTAAAAACACAATGCAAATATTGTCATTTTGGTTTTTTTTATCTCAGGGAATACTTTGACTTTGAAACACCCTTCTCCTTAAGCCAAACATTTGCCCAGTCCTGACTTTTGTGTCAGCTATTCTCTAAGGCCTATCCCAAACCACAATCTGCCCTACATTCTATTCCTATTCATATTGTCTCAGTAAGTCAAAGGCAGTGCCGCCAATTACAATATTAATGATAATACCATGTTCCCCATTCAGTTATGCTCCAAGCTGTGTCTTTTATGTGATGTGATCTAAGCTCTTAAAGGAAAAAGTTTGGAAACAGCCTTGACAGGTATTCAGCCTCATCAGGGCAGAGGGGCAGATACGTGAACTAGTTTAATTAGAATTTAAATTGAAGGCCTTCGGTTCGTAAGGCTGGATTACCAATGGCACCACTGTACCAGCAATATATACCATGAAGTTGTTTTACAATCAGAGACCGTCTTCTAATTACAGAACTTAGGAAGTGTGTAGAGAAACACATGGACTATGGTCTGTAATTGTACAACTACAAAGTGCATTCTATAATAATGATAATAATAATAATAATAATAATAATAATAATAATAAGGCATCGTTAGATTCAGGTTGAAATTTTGATCTGGGTGGGGTTTCCATGTTCTTCAGTTTTCAAAACCATAGATTTAAAGTGAACTGGCTATTTGCCTCTGTGTGTGTGTGTGTGTGAGAAAGAGAGAGTAAGTGTGTGCCCAGCGATAGATTGGCACCCTGTCCTGGGTTTGTCTGCCAAATGCCTGAAACCTTCTTTCCTCATGGGAAATTTGAGTGAATTTTGTTGTGTTATATCGTATTATCTGTGTGTGTGTGTGTGTGTGTGTGTTTTCTCTGGAGAGAGCTGTCTTAGCAGAGTTCTTGTGGGACTTTTTTTTCCATCACATCAGCACAGCCATAAACATCCATGCTTAAAATAATTACTGTAACTATAATTACTATAAAAAGTAAATCCTAAACATTTAGATGTCTTCTCTGACACTTTTATTTATTCACTAAGCAGACAGTATAGGTCAACACCAGCACTCACCTTGGTATGATTTATTCATAGAAGACGTTCTCAGTCCAGCCGCATCACTGCTCCTCGGCACGCAACATCACTCACCCTAAATTATTAACCAACGCAGAAGCAGCTATTTGCAATTAAAAGTTACAGTAAACAGACGTTTAAAATATTTTGCGGCTTGCTGGGGGCCCCGGAGTTTCCCCACGGTGGTTGGGTGGGCGTTGTGGAGCCCTTTGCGCGCGCGGGCGGGCGGGTGATGGAGATGCGCTGCAGTTAAAGCCGGGAGTTCATGCGTGTCGCCGTGTGCGCACTCCCGCTGCTCCTGCTCATAAAGCATAAAGTAATCCGCCAATCCCTTACACATCAGCCCGAATTATAAACCCGCCGAGAAGATCACAGAGCTCTATTCTTTCCGAGCTTCAGGATAAAACCGATTATCTGCTCATGTCCTGAAAAAAAGCGACCTTATCCCACCGACTGGCCGCGCGTTCCCGAGTGCGCGTGTCTGTCAGAGGAAAGGAGACCGGGAACATTTTACTAATAATAGAGTTCCAGTAAAACAACTCTACCGTATTAGGTTAAGTTATAATTATTAATTATTTCACAGTAATACAATAATAGGCTTCTCAGTGGTGAGGGTGCTGCGTTATCAATCTGAAAAACAAAAAGGGTGTGGGTTCAAATCTCAGTAACCTACTGAGTTGTGTTACTCAGTGTTCAATAACACAATTTATTTGTGCAGTATTATATTTTTGGTACAACAATCCCTACTTTACATGATCCACTCACCTGTGTAATATATTTGCATTTGGTCATTTACACATTAATAGTGTCAGTGGACCTTGGATTCGACCCTGCAACCTTCAGATTGATAGTCCAACATCCTAACCACCAAGCTACCATGCCCTTATATTTCCATATATATGTTTCAATAAATTTTTTTATACATATAACTCACTTTACACTTCCACTTTGTGGTTTCCTGGTTTCGGTTTTACTGGTTTCCTCTGGGTCCCCCAGTTTCCTCCTACAGTCCAGAAACATAGATTCAAGGTAAACTGACTCCTAAAAATTTCCCCATATGGTCTGTGTGTCTGTGCATGCACGTGTGTGAGTGTGCCCAGCGATAGATTGGCGCCCTGTCCTGGGTGTATTTTCCCAGTGCTTGAAACATTCTCTCCTGGATGGGCATGGAGAAAACCCTGCGACCCTAGTACAGGATTAAGCGGAAGATAATAAATGAAACTTATAGTAGCTACCTCGTCTATACTATTTTACTGTTTAATAACTTGACAAATGGAGCAGCTGTGATAACTACAATTTCCCCCGGGCATAAAGTATTCTGATTCTAATTATTTATGTTACCACTGTGGCTAACAAAGCAAGGCCCTTAAACCTTATTGCTCCAGAGGAGCTGTATGGCCAACCCTGTATTCTAAACCCAACCATCAAATTGGAATTTAAGTGATAAAATGATCTATTTTGCGTTCTGTACTTGCGCACAGAGGAATTGTCCTCCACATTTAGCCCGTCCACGCAGTGAAACACTCATTAGTGAAATAAGCACACTTGCACAGAGCAGTGGGCAGCCTTATGGCGTGCAGGGAGCAATTGGAGTTTGGTTCCTTGCGTAAGGGCACTTCAGCCATAGTAGAATATAAGTAATGCTGACTCTTGAACTCTGGCCCAAACTTCTTTAAACCATTTAGTTTTTATTTAAATGATATGATACAGGAAATGCATGCTTGTTAGGATAAAAGTATCAATATAAATATGAATTTGCCAGTTTTTAAAACAAAAATCTTCTAAAGTTTTATGTCTTAAGGACATAACTATGTGTGTGAGCTGTTGCACAATAAGCTACATTGTTATGGAATGTCTGAAATACAAGGTACACACTGTCACTCCTTAGGTACTCAAAACAACACAAATTCCTTATACCAAGTTATTTCAAGTGGGTTCATCAGTGGCACTATGGCAGTTCCATTGTTTGAATTATTAGCTGACAATTAATTACAATTCAACCTCATCTTAGTCAGCAAAAATGCTACACTTAGTATCTGAATTAATACAATGGTTATTATGCTTAACTGCTATTAAGCTATGTATAATCCTAAACATGTTAAGTTGATGATCTGGGATAGTCAGTGGTGGCATTTCAACTCTTCACCCAGCTCGTTCACACACTTAACTATGTGACCTGTAGTCTTAGTTTTGCTGCTGTAGAAATAGTGCCAAAGTCTTATGTTGCAGTCAAAAATCAAATTATGCTTTTTAATTACTGTGCTTTATTTTCTCTAAATGCTCCTTATCTGTTTACCTATGGGTAATCACTAGCTCCTTATCCTATAGCAACGACCTTAGAGGACTTTTATCTTTAAGACTTTTATCTTATGCCAGTGTTATTACAGTGCAAAGATCCACTACCGACCTAAATTATATTAATAAAATAGTAATACCAACTGATTGTACGTTTCTATAGTGTATAATAAAGTGTAAAAACATGGAGGTGACCTAATAAAATGGCCGTTGAGGTTGTGTACCTTAAAATAGTTACTAAATGTAAAAATACATAGAATTATTTGTTAACTGCTTCTCCAACATAATCTTTTTGTGTATGACTGTTGACTTGTCTGTGCGATTACATTTGTTTGCACATGTTTTCTGGCTTATGATTTACAGGGTAATTAATAACAGAGATCAAATTCAGTTAGCAGGTTCAGGCAAGAACATGATCTCTGTATGTCTAAGGCTGGTTCAAAGACTGCATTATACAGATACAGAACGGCCATGAATAAAAAAAAATCAGATACTAGCTGTTGTAACAGTTTGCAAATGATGCTATTGCTATGAGTCATATAGTGAATAATTGTATCGGTCATCCCAATAAAATATAGGTTCGTAACCTAATCAAGATTGCTGTATACACTTGCTATAAAAGAAAAATAAATAAATAAATCGACAGATCGAGTTATGCGCAGGGTTGATAGTGCTACAGTGTAGCTGGTTCTTCCTAATAATACTGACTTTTGTTCTTCTCTCATTTGTAAGTCGCTTTGGATAAAAGCGTTTGCTAAATGACTAAATATGCAAATGTAATTTTATTTAAACTTAAGTAATGTGAAAATTATTTTTTATTTAGTTTAGTGAAAAACTTTATTTTTAATGTCCAGCAGAATAAAACGAAACATGCCATCATGGGTGGTAATAAAATCAAAGATCTTTCTGTATAAACACTATACACCCATAACCAATTTATTAGTCATACCCTTGTTTATACACTGCCATTAAAGGCATGTGAACAGTAATGGTCCTATAGGCGTTCTGTATATTAAAGAACAGAGTAATGGGAAATATCAAAGTTAGAAGAAATACAGATTTAAAAAACAATCTGTGCCAATGAGCATAGACACAAAGAAAGTGTAAATAACAGTGTTTGGTTAGTATGTTTATTTTGTTGCCTTTACTTAATTACCTTTTAGTATATATTTAAATGTAATGTTACACCCAATTACTTGCTGGAATTTAGGGTCAGGTGCACAGTAGATTGTAAATCTGACCCAGCAATAATCTGCCATTGTTTGGTCAATTATATTTTCATGAGTACATTTTACTTTCATCGAATAGTGATTTTGTTAAAAAGATGTTCAATTAAATACAAATAAAAACTACACTGCAAAAAATCAATGTTAAAAAAATAAACACAAACCAAGAAAAAATGTATATTAATCAAATAAAGTTATCTGCCAATATAAATTTATCTTATGATTTTTTCAAAATAAGAAAAAGTTTCTAGAAACTAGATTATTTATCATACTTAGAAATCTATTTAAGTCAAAAACAAGATTTTTTTAATTTTAATTTTTCATTTTCTGACATTCATTTTACAGTGTACAGAACTAACTTCCTCAAAGAATAAAGGTGGCGTTGAAGCATAAAATGTCAAAGGCAAAAGAAGTTAAAAAATGCACTGGAAATCAGTTTGCTCACTTAAATCCCTCCCTCATTACTGGATAAATCTCTGAAGCATCACACTGTACTATACGGAAACCTGTCTTTCCTGGTAACGTGTCCTTCCTGGTCTGTGTAACTTAATCCCCATCACCAAAATTGTAGGACATTTGCAATAAAACAATTATTTGTAAAGCATTACATCATTTGAAAATACTGGTAACACATTTACGGATTATAAAATGAGCCTTCATCTAAGGTTTAGTCTTTTTAAGTAAACATGGGCCATGATTCTTTGCTTAGTGTCAAACCTTGTGGGGAAAAATGTAAAAAATGTGTCAATATTTATGTGTTTGGTTGTCATGTGCACAAAGTAAACAGGTGCTGCAGTGTAGTATGATATTCTATCTTTGCCAATCCACTTTTCACAATTTTGTTTCTTCTAAACCAAAATTATGGTTTAATGTGGGATTATAAATTTTACAGGTCTTTTATAATATTTAGGAAATACACCCATTAAGGGGGAAACATTTCGATCGCTGAACTGAACACCCAACTGTCACTCACTCACTCAGTCTCTCGCTCTCTCTCTCTCTTCTCTTTCTCTCTCTCTCTGTCTCTTCTCTTTCTCTCTCTCTCTCTCAAATATGTTTTTATAATTCAGCAATGTGTTGATGTATTAACACCAAACAAGGTAAATGGACATGTATGGCTTATGGAGGACTGAGGATCCCTAAATTTCTTAAGTGATCTAATGGCACTAGCAGGTCGGTGTTAAAGTACATTTATGCATTTTAAACTTAAAGTTAGATTTAATTATATTTTCGTAATTTTTAATCTAGACCAATTTTTGGTTCCCACTGAACTAGGACGAAAGGCTAACACCATGAAAGTATTACTTAGAAGTAATAGTTTTCATATTTTTGGTTTGTGATCAAAAATGTCTGTAGTCCTACTTCCTTTAACTTGCTTACAAATGTAAAGTTGTGGGTAAGAGAAGCTGAACTCAGTAATGATATTCAATGCAGGTGGTACTGTTTCATGGCAGTATAAATAGTAACTGATTGATTTTGATAAGGAAAGAGGATATGCCAGAGGAAACCAGATGAATATTACTCAGCGGTAGAATTAATCACTGTATGAATAAACAGACTTCCTCATCCAGCTCATACAATTGCGCTGAACTGTTGTGAGTTGTAACCCTCAACAAGAGGGAATGCCAAAGGTACCCAGGCAACACCAGGTAGCAGATCAGAGATTTTATTAAAGCAACACACACTCTAAACAGAGGTAGCCGACAGCAGGGTGACGTAAAACAAAGACATGCAACGCGAACAGGGAGACACAGAACTAAATAACTAAAGACCCAGTCACGTGCACAACACAAACCAATACTAACACATACGGTTAATTAACTAAAACGGTGTACGAACACATAGCTAATTAACTAAAACTTGATCAGGCACCTGACACTTTAGTTGTTTTATTTTTGTTTATTTCTTTGTGAATTGATTTTACACCTTTGTGAACAACCTTAGAAATAAAAGCAAAAGTGGCGGTTATATTTTACACCTTACCCAAATATGTGAATTGGCACCATATGAATACTGAGCCAAGCTGCCAGACATAATCAATTCATTCCACAACTTAATTAATTTTCATTCTGTCAAACCTTTAAAGACATATTTTTGCTGAGTTTGGTTGGAAAGAAGCCGGAACATCTACAATGACACTCCCAAAAACATACTTTACAATGATCAATTAAACAGGTGTGTTAATGTTCAAACAATTTCATACATGTCTTTGCATTTACATTTATATTTCGTCATGTAGCTGATTTTATCCAAAGCCACCACTTAATAGTTAGGGTCAAAACACAGGGTTACACACAGAATCTCTGGAGGAATGAGTGTTAAGGGTCTTGCTTAAGGACACTCATGAGTGACTTCAGTGGACCTGGGATTTAAACCCACAAATCTTAGATTGCTAGCCCAACACCCTAACCACTGAGCTACCACACCCTCACACATTCTGTTAAATAAACACTTAATGTTTTTTTTTTTATTTGAACCAGAACTTATCTTGCAGTATGGGGAAACTTGAAAATATAATTTCTGAAAAGTAGAAATTTTACAAAACAAAAATTGTTAGACTGTGTGAAGTTTACATTTTGTTTGGGAAAAAGATTTATAGTTCTTTGTAAGTGCTCTTTTTTCACTAAATGATTCTCTTGATCAAAGATTTATTAAATTGTTTTATTACAGTTTGTTACTGTGTGTATTAAATTTTCCAAAACTGCTGTGTTCAGTCACTTATTCATCAGTGTGCTGCAATATAGTAATTTAATACTGACGTATTAATTTGCATTAAATGATCAATAAAGGCCACATAAACTAAAAGTTTTAGAAATTTCTATAGCTCTATGCTCATACACAAATGCACCATCTTCGGATTTAAACTACATTTTAAGCCTATAATTTAATTCTGAATATTGTTTGGTGTGTCGCATATACCACAAAACAATATTAAAAAAATAATTTATTTCTTGAGCCAACTCTTATACATATTCAAATGGTGCTTATTCATTGACGGTAACCCTCTTTTTCTGTTGACATTGTGTGTGCAAGCATTACCAACGAACAGGAAGTCTATTTCCAGCTTTTACAATTCATTTCTGGCAGGTGCAGACATAAAGCTGTATCAACTTCATGTGATAAATTTTTGCTAAGATTAAGGCTTTAGCAAATTTGCACTTTTAAAAAAAAAACCACAATGCTTGCTTATTAGCCTGATATAATTTATAGTGTTCATTAATGTGTAACTCCAATTTTATAGCTACAATCATATCTGTTTGTTCATGATCCATGTGACATTTGTAGATGTGTATTTAATAAAATATAAGAAATAAATAAGTACTACTGTAAAATAAAAATATTTTTGCCCTAAAGTGCATTATAGAATGTAAAGGTACTCAGGTTACACAACTATTAGTTAAGAGGGATTTTAGTAGTTGT
Organism: Xyliphius kryptos; assembly: GCA_025769995.1. NCBI lineage: Eukaryota > Metazoa > Chordata > Actinopteri > Siluriformes > Aspredinidae > Xyliphius > Xyliphius kryptos. Next base: position 2,127 of record JAOUQT010306029.1, on the reverse strand, counting down.
GGCAACCATTGTTCCCATTGTGCACATATGAACAAATGAAGTGCCAGGTGGTTGGGATCCCACATTAGATTGACTTTTTAAAGTTCTGTCTAATATTCTATTGGAGGATGGTGATCATACACTGGTATGTGGAAGATTTCAAAACAATGTCATAGAAAAAGAGAGCTTTTAGACAGAATGAATAAATGGAAATAGCAGCTCTGAGTAAAAGCTTATTTAAAAGAGAAAGCATGAGGTGGCTTAGTCAGCACATTCTCCTCTCATTCTCGCTTCAAATCCCGACCTAGTTTGGAGTTTCCATGTTCTCCTCGTGTCCGTGTGGTTTTTTTTCCGGGTTCTCCAGTTTTCTTCCACAGTCCAAAAACATGGATTTAAGGTCAATCGGCAGCTCTAAACTGTCCCCATGGTCTATGTGTCCCAAACCTTGGTAGAGGTTGTGTCAGGAAGGGCATCCGGTATAAAACACTTTGCCAAGTCTAATATGGGAGTTCATTGGATAAAAAAGGGTAAAAGTCGAAAAGAACATTTTTTTCAAAAGCAATGTGTCTAAAAAGCATCTTGCATAATGCCACAAAAGTACCGGGACAGAATGCATTGAAATTGTAACGTATGGTGCAGAAACAAAGCATTTTGTGAGACAGAGGATGGATAGTTTTGAATAAAGCTGAAGATATGATGGGACACTGGTTTACATTTGCGATTGTTGTTAACATTTGTTGTGTCTTCAATGCTGTCTGGTTAAGTTTAAATATAAGTGTAAATCCTGTGCACAGGATAGTTTTATGTGTTCATTTTACATAACTCCTTTATACTGTGTTTGGAAAATTAAGGGGTGATGATGGGGTCACTTAGAAAAAAAAAGAGCCTACAATACAGGGCACATTATACATTATGCAGGATATATTTAGGCCTGTTTGCAATATAAACTAGTATACAGAAATTCGCAAAAGTTAGAGAAAATATACCATGCAATGCGCCAAATTTGCTGGAAAGTGCACACACACACACACACACACACACACACACACACACACACACACACACACACACACACACATACTATATTATATGTATTAAATGCATGCAGTAAAACCTGGTCAGTATGACAACAATTAGCTAATTCTGGTCAAATATAGCACCAAAGTGAAGCTTTGAAATATAAAGCACAAAATACAAACACCACGGGATTGACAACTAAACTAACGAGTCATATGAAGACTAAATCGTTAATTGACTAAAATAAAAAAAAAAGTTAAGGAGTGCCTAGCAGTCCTTACAGCAGTATGTACTGCAGCAAAATTACAGCTTGATAGAGTGTAATGTATATTTTTGGGCCCAGTGAATTATATATTATTTAAGTATTTTTAGTCAGCACGCATTATGATACACTGGGTAAATATGTGATATAATTAATTATACTGGGACATTATTATTATTATTTTTTATTATTAGTAGTATTGTTAGTGTTGTTGTAAGCCAGCAGGCATTAAAAAAATTTGACCACTATGGAGCATGCAGTATAATCATTATGAATAAATCTTTTGTACTTATACTTTGGGCTTTGTTCCTTTAGTCCATTCCCAAGGCGTCCACAAGAGGGCAACTTTGTACTGTTTTTTGTTTTGTTTTGTTTTCTCGATACTCGCTTTAACGTTAACGTGATCTGTTCAATTCAAAACAGCTGATGTTAACACGATAAGCTACATAATTTACATAATTAATGTAGAGTAAACGTAAATAAATACAGTGAAATAAATATAACTATGAATCTAGTTCATAGTTGAACAACATGCAACCCCTGGCAAAAATGTATGGAATCACCAGTCCTGGATGAGCACTCCTTGACATTTCATTCTGTAGAACAAACTCCGATCAAAAACATGATGAATTAATAAGGTCATTCCGAATGTGTAACTTGTTGGCTTTTAGTAACACTCAAAGAAATAAAGAGAAAGCATTGTGGAAGTCAGTGAATGTTACTTGTACTTGACCAAGCACAGGGAAAAAAATATGGGGCCATATGGGGGGAAAAATTGTGGGCCAAAATTCATGTGGGCGCGACAACGTTACCCTCAACAATTGGCATAGCCTAATGTAGAAAGACAAATACTGAATGAATTGTACTTC
>JAOUQT010306014.1:0-15489 GCA_025769995.1 Xyliphius kryptos | reverse complement strand
TGAGTGTGTACCCAGCGATGGATTGGCACCCTGTCCGGGGTGTATCTGCACAGCGCCCAAGACGTTTTCCCCTGGATGGGCCTGGGGAACCCCCTGCGACCCTCAAAGAGGAATAAGCGGAAGATAATGTGTGAATGAATTAATTTGAAATCCTTAATTACGTTTTTATATCATTTGTACTTTCAATTTTGGATAAAGAAAAGAAAAAAAAATACGTCAGGAAATGTCATTTATACATTTTGATATGCAGATGCATTTATCCAAAGCATATGCTCACTATATTTATGTTTGGGTTTAGAGCAGTGTCAGCCGTTACAGCACCCCTGGAGAAATAAGGGTTAAGAGCTTAGATCAAGGACACACACTGGAAACTCTGTAAACTGGGAAATACAAGCCTCAACACCCTAACCTCTACCATGTATTTTATTCATACAAAAAAATTGTCCTTTTTTAAATTAACTTATAAACTGTAAAAACTCTTACCTTATATTTCTCATAATAGCCCCAAAGACCCCAAAATATAGTGCATGTGTGTGCTTATACTTTTGATGAAAATAAGAAGGAAAAATATCACAAATCTGACACAGCATTTGTGAGAAAACAGGAAAGTAGGACTGAGCCCTTATATATTTTAGAAGAAGATTAAAAGTTTGGCTGTGAAAGTGAGAAATAGAAATGCTTTATATGACGGGCAGAGAGAGTGCAGATAGGAAGAGAGTTAAAAAGTATAACCTTAAATGCCTTACTGTTGTTAGAACAAGTCTTTGACCTGTTTTATTATTTTTAACCTGGTCTTAAGTGTATGCTCTTCCCCTTCCCCAATTTCTTGACCTATCTTTTCATTTTTTTTTTAATTTTGTGTAGTTCAGGGCATTTGCTGAGATGTTGCACCAAATCATTTATTTCAACTGCCACTTTTCCTTTTTCCCTACTTTCCTTTTAGTTGCTCATTGAATGCAACACTGAAGTGTAATGCAGTCTAAACCAATTTAAGCAGATACACCCAGGACAGGACACCAACCTATTTTGCTGGGCACCCTCACTCACACAGCCATACACACACAAACACACACAATTTGGAGCATTCAATTTACCTTACCTTAAATTACCTAAAAGGTTTTTGGACTGTGAGAGAAAAGCAGAAAACCTGGAAGAACTCAGATTGGGATTTGAACCGGGGCGAACATGCTAACCAAGGGCGAAGGGCGAACATGCTAACCACCAAGCCACCCTGCCTCCCTATGAAATAATGAAAAATAGCTCATGAGAACTCAATGAATTCTATGAAAAACTACTGTATATTATGCAAGAATAAAGAAAAAATCACATTGAACAGTCTTTTTATTTAAAAATGCAATGTTTTCATCGATAATAAATTAAAGCAGCTTTCACAATTCTTAAGGTCTTCACATTCCAGCCTACCACACACCAGGACACAGATAAAAGATACCTATGCCTCACACAGTGAGCTTGAACCTTAAAACACATCATTCTTTATTTCCCTCCTTAATCAAATGCTATCGATTTTCTTAAGTGAAGCATTGATTTATATGACACAAGCTTCTGAAATATTTAGGTTGAGAGGGGGTGTATAGACTTGCAGGAGAAAAGGAATCTATTTGCTTTTATTGCTGACAGCAAGCAAATCTGTGAAATCAGAGTCTGCAACAGACAGCTTGTGTTTTCCTTATGCTTGCAGCAAAGGTTAGTGCATTAAGAGCCACTAGCAAGGACAACATTTCATATTTTCCACTGTTGATGTATAATACTTATTTGATTTAATAAAAATACAATATAATATTCTGTATAGCTAAGGATATGTATGGATATTTTCAGTGTTGTGTAGTCAGCAATAAAGTCATGAAGACAAGAAGGTATACCTTAAAGTTGCAATATTCTGCAATATTCAGCTGTTATCATATACTGGAGCAGAAAATATAATTATTTCTAATACACAACATACATGGATTTATTTAATGCATGAAAAGACATTAGTACAAAGTTTAACGGTGACAACAATGGCAATGTTTTTTCCAGTGTTGAAACAGTAAACATTTAGAGACGGGGTTAAAAAAATAATTGGGCCAACCTCCACAACGTTTAATGCTGCTGCAAAACAAAGCAAAAGTACATGAAAGTAAACTCAGGACATGACTGGATGGGGCTTATCGAAGAAAGCTACACGTGTTGTGGAATGGTTAAAGCTTGTATTACAAGACTGTAAAATGTTTGTGCAAATTAATTTAGGCAGATATTTAGCTACAAGAAAATAAGTGTTTAGTGTGTAAAATCAGTAGACAAGAATGCAATCTTAGCACAATATATTATCCTGTTATAAGTATTACATTAAAAGGGTATGCACCTATGGATTTAGAAAGCAAGATATATTCATTTAACCTTGTCGCGATGGGAACCAAGTGATTCAACTGAGTCGCGACGGAAACTGAGTGATTCAACCGAGTCGTGATGGGCATTCGATTGACCGAGTGTAAATTGATTCACTGCTAAAAAAGACACGTGCACTAATCGATTCACCACTGAAAGAGCCACATATGCCAGTCGATTTACCGCTGAAAGAGCCGCGAGTGCCAATCGACTCACTGTTCAAAGAGCCGCTTGTGCCAAACGATTCACCGCTGAAAGAGCTGCATGTACTAATTGATTCATCGCTAAAAGAGCCATGTGTGCCAATCGATTCACAGCTGAAAGAGTCACGTGTGCCAATCAGTTTACCGCGGAAAGAGTCGCATGTGCCAATCGATTCACTGCTGAAAGAGCTGCATGTGCCAATCGATTCAGCGCCAAAAGAGCCACGGGTGCCAATCAGTTCACCGCTGAAAGAGCCGCATGTGCCAATCGATTCATCGCTGAAAGAGCCACATGTGCCAATCAGTTCAGTACTGAAAGAGCCGTTTGTGCTAAACAATTCACCACTGAAAGAGCTGCATGTGCCAATAGATTTATCGCTAAAAGAGCCACGGGTGCCAATCGATTTACCACTGAAAGAGTCACGTGTGCCAATCAGTTCACCGCTGAAAGAGCCACATATGCCAATCAGTTCAGTGCTGAAAGAGCCGCATGTGCCAATCGATTCATCACTGAAAGAGCCACGTGTGCCAATCATTTCAGCCCTGAAAGAGCCTCGGGCGCCAACCGATTCTGACTTGTATTGTTATTTCATTTTAAAGTCGCTTTGGATAAAAGCGTCTGCTAAATGACCAAATGGGTAATCCACACAAAAATGTTAAGTGCCGTCTTTCTTTTTTTGCCAGCGTCACGGGTGATGTCCAGGCACGGCATGATGGCTCAATAACCTACTGCCATCTCTCTGATCTGCTGCTTGCCACTTGAGGCACGATGAGGTTGCAGTCGGAGCGGGGTGGGATCCCCCATGTTGGATCTAGTACATTCCTGCTCGGTCGTCCGAAAAAAACAACTATAAACACAATATCTTTTCGCTGAAATTAGTGACAATGTTGTAGAATGCATATTAGGTAAGTACAACAGCACCGCCATCAAATTATCATTGAAAATATAATCCAGGATTAATCAGCACCATTTTAATGGAAGCAAAGGTGACCGTGGCACATCGCTTATCGTTCTTTCCTCTCAGCATGAAGGTCCTAAGTTCAGTTGCTAAGAGGTGTTTAAAAAGGATGTTTCTGTGTGGCATCTGCATCTCCTGCCTGTGTGGGTTCTAACCACTGGCTGCCATTACGTCCCACATTCCAAGGACATGGCATTAGATAATTGAAGATAACAAATTGCCCCATGATTGGATCACTTGTAGACGTTGCTGTCAGGAATACGCTATTGATGCTGTTCAAACATTAAACTCCTAAATAAATAAAGAAAGCTCATCATAAAATCATTGTTCTAGTTTTCATAAGATCATATGCAGTCTTGCAGTCCTGTGTCGTTTTGCTAGACTTCCCCTGCAACTTACCACCAGTGTCCAGAATACCCCACCAAATTTCATTTCCACACATTCTTATTTACTATTGTACTTGTTGTTTTGAATTGAATTGTTGCCTAGGCTTTATGTAATAGTACAGACAAATTATTTTAGTATAATAAATCTATATTTAAATCTATTGATTCCAATCTTGATAATAGTATTTCCTCACATTTGTCTTTTTCAGCAAACAGCATGCTGTTGTCCTTGATTCACAAAGGTATATGCTAATTAGGCAGCCTTGTTATTGTAAACATGTATTTCTTTTATGCTTTTCTTTCTTACTTTGATGTATCAAATAAAAAAAGGAAGTGTAAATTTATTCTTAGGAATGTCTTTTTTGTGGTGCTTCATTTCCACTGTCTGAATTCTAAAAGAACAAAAAATATGTGTGAGAATATATTTTATTTATTCATTTGTTTTATTTCTTTATTTAAGCTAGTTCATTGCATAAAATAAAAACAATATTTTATTATAAAAAAAAATATTCACCTGACTTGACATTGAGTGTGGGAGGACTGTTTAATGAAACGGATAATCCTGCAGGAAATGCGGGGACAGGAACTATACATAGAAAAGAACCTCGCTGTTCATCTGTAATTAATCCTAGAACCTTCTTGCTCTGAGCTGTTCAAAAAGAATGACTCCCTTATGAGTTGGATGACACTTCACTAAAAACATATCTAGAAAAGTCAGTCCTGATCATTGCCATGCTGTAGACAGAATGTAAAACTACCAAGATCAAGTTTTGTTAAACAGCATGTAAAATATGAAGGAAAAACCCTATGAAGAAAAAGAGACTAGAAGAGAAAGAGACTTTATTCTTATGATGTTTACTGTGACATACTCTGAGTGTCCAATCGGATTAAGTAAAAATGCAAACTATAAAAATAAAAGCTAAATGAGGTCTTTTTCGCAATGTAAACTCATAAAAATTTTCTAATCATGTTTTCAAAACAGTCCAAGGTGTAAAACTTTTTTTTTTGGAAAAAAAGGAGGGAAGACCTACTCAGTACAAAGTAAAACACTGAAAACAGACTGACTTTGTAGATAATACAGTATAACACCATCTTTTTACAAATTCTAAGGTACAATTACTTTTTCCGCCAGAAACAAATAAGAACTCATCTGTGTGGTCTGTATAGGGTTATAGCTTGAACAACTACAGAGTAAATATAGTACTTCAGCAAAGAGAAAATAAAACATATAAAATTATTTGTGTTAAGTTAAATATCTGCATTTTATACCATATTTAAAAGTTATGTTGTTTCTAGATGTTTTTTTTTGTATCTGCACTACAGTGGCTTATGTCTGCCAGAAAGCTTTTTGTTAAGCTGTGTAAATTTTTATTATACATACAACCACTAGGATCATTAATTCTCTAGCATTCAATACATTTTAATCCCATGCAGATGGTACACAGTTGTAAGTACACTGCTCAAAAAAAGGAACACTAACATGACACAACCTAGATCTCAATTAATAAAATATTTCTGTTGAAAAACCTTTTTTAGTAGTGTGGAATAGAGTGGAATGTGTTGAGAACAAAAGATAAAATATAAATCATAATTATTATCGCATCAAGGTCTGGATTTGGAATCAAACTAAAAAACAAAGTGGAAAATCAAATGACGGGCTGATCCAACTTCAGTACAAATAAACTAGCAATTATAAAACAGTCACAGAAAGCCACTTGATTAAACATAAGTGGAAAGTCTGAACCTTACACTTAAAAGCTCACAGGCCATGTCATAAGGTTTATATATTAATAATTAATGTGTGACTCTAGAGGTGTTTTTTTTTTTACATGCATCACCGAATAAAATAAATATTAAATCAGGATGTGTATGTGTGGTGCTTGAACAGAAACATAAGTAGCACCATGCACATTCAAACCTGGATCAGATGCACTCTAGTCTTTCTTGCTACTGCTACACAAAATAAATGCTGGCTTGTGTATTCAATATAAAGACAACACCCAAATAAGCTACTAAATCGAAACAAGGAAAAACTTGGAATAAAAAAAATAACTTAACTAAAAAACAACTAAATTTGTGCTTAGCAAGTTTGACTCTCAGTGCTGAGGATTCCCAGTTTGAATCCCAATCCCACGTGTGCCCAGCAATAGACATTCTCCTGAATGTGCATGGGAAACCCCCCATGACCCTCGTAGAAGATTAAGTGGAAAATAACGAGTGCATGAATGAATAAATAAATCTAATGAAGCAAAGATTCAAAGAGGACCGAGAACTAGGTGGTAAAAATTTAAAATGACGGCAATTGTTTCCTAATGCGATACATGTTGGGGATGGATGTACAAAACACATTGTTTTCACAGTTTTCATCTCACATTTCATATTTGCAATAATTGCAAGTTTTTCAGATTTTTGGTTCTTTCAGCAAATCCCTTTTTTAGTAACACATAATTGCCTTATTTTGTTAACTATATGCAAGAACTGCAAAAAAAACATTTTTTTTTTTAATGTTCTGTTCCAAAAGTGTTTTAAAACGAAATATTAAAACATAGCATAATATACCATGTGTGCTCAGCGATGTATTGGCACTCTGTCCAGGGTGTTCGAGAATATTTTTTTGCTCTCGATTGGCATGGGATCCCCACCACAACCTTACTAAAGGATTAGGCAGAATATATTGACATGAGGTTAGATGATTTACTACAGAAAATCACATTAATGATTATTGTTGTTACAATCATGGACAAAATTGTTGGAACCACTCGGTTTATTAAAGACAAAAACACAATGGTTAAAGAAATAACTTGAATCTGACTAAAGCAATAATAAATAAAAAAAATCTTGTAATCGGTCAATGGGAACTTTTTATTTTAAAATTTAAGTTCCATGGGATTGTATCCAACCCCTCTGAACGTGGCTACAGAAAGAAAATTGATGACCAAGCAAAGACACAGATAATAGGAAAGGTATCAAAAGAGCCCAGAAAAACGTCTAAAGAGATTAAAGGTGAATTTCAAGCTCAAGGAACCTCGGTGTCAGATCGCATCATATGTCGTTGTTTGAGCCAAAATGGACTTCATGGGATACGACCAAGGTGGACACCATTGTTGAAAACAAAACATAAAAAAGCCAGATTGGAATTTGCCAAACTAATTGTTGACAAGTCACAACGCTTCTGAGGGGAAAGTCCAATGGACAGATAAGACAAAAATGTAACTTTTTTCCAAGGCACATAACCTCTATATTTATAGATAGAAAACTGAAGCATGTCAAGAAAAGAACTGGAGCAGTTTGCTCATGAGGTGTGGGCTAAAATACCTGCTGAGAGGTGCAGTTACAAGAATCGTTTGATTGCACTGATTGCTTCAATGGATGTGCAACAAATTATTAAGTTAAAGGTGCCATTATTTCTGTCCAGGCCTGTTTAATGAGTTTTTTTTTTTCTTTTTATATTTCCGTTGAAAATCAATATCTGGCTTACATTTGTTCATTTCCATAAGCTTTTTATTTATTAATACTTTTGTAAGATTTACGTTATTTTTGTGACCATTGTGGGTTTTTTACTTTTATCAACCGAAAGGTACTAACATTTTTCTTCATGTGGGTATGTTGTAATGTTATGTTGATGGTTAAAATTATTTTATCAGTTAACACATTTATTGACACTTAAATCAGCCTTTAATTGCTACTGCTTTTTTTTTTGTAAATATTTATGAGGCTGCATTGAATTTACTAGTTAGGTAAGAGGTCAACATTTTTTAGATGACTCTGTACAGAATCCAACGTTTTTGCATTCAGTCATTGCAATATTTGCTAATTCTGAACAAGATTAGGTGCCTACTTTCATTTAAGGAAGAACATTTTCATTATCCCACTTCTTAATGTGATGGTAGCAGAAAATGGCTACTGTTAACACGTTTTAATTTTGAATGCTTATACTCTAAATGAAAGCCATTTCTAATAAATGACCTGATATTACACAGCCATTAAAAGCTCAAACAGAGCTCTATTTAAACACACTCACTTATTGCCTACAATTGTTCAAATGAACATCCTTAATATCTTAATGGCTCCATCAGAACATTATGAGCCATCTTCAGGAATCAGACCACATACAGCAGCTCCCATCTGGCTTTTAGACAGGAATAGAACATGTCAAGCTGAAGTGAGAAGTCAGATAGTTTGCCTCTTATGGCGAAGGCTTCACATCATCTTTTAATGAAGGTGCCTAATCTTCACTGGATGGAGTGAGGGCAAGCTGAACCCACAAGACAGGGATCATATCCATCAAAGGGAACGGGGAAGCAGTGAGATAAATTTCAGATGCTTAGAATATTTAAAATGTGCAGTGTGGGTGTAAATTAATGTGTAAGCTCATTTGTGAATAACAAAATCAGTGTGGAAAAAGCAACATGCATGCTTTACACTTTTGTGTGTACAGAATTATTGTAATTAAAATGTTTTTATTTATCATTTATTTATCATAATTACTTTACTGTAAGTTTGGTTAAAAGTTAAATTATTGTGTGTTTGATAACATAAGTTGCAAATTTTGGTTCACACATTGGTTTATGCTTTATACAACAAAATTATGCAGCTCCCTAAAGGTAATAACAATTATTTAAATAAAATGTAAAACAAAATAGTAATATCATCATCATCATCATCATCATTATCATCTCCCAGTTTCCTTATCGGTGCCATATTACCAAGGCAGTGGTGAGTTATTGATGTAGTGCCTCAGGCCCTGGTGTTCCTGAGAGGGAAAAATGGCTGCACTCATTGGCCTGGAAGCATGTCAAAGTGCCTCAAAGTGATGCACCAACAATCAGGGCATCTGTTTGGACACTTAGATAGAATCAGGCTATTACTTTATCCTCCCAGTGCATGAGCTTTTTGATGATGGCTTACGGCTATAAGGTGAAAATATTTTGTACTGAGTCAAAGGTCTCTCCCCTCCCCAAAGTAATGGTATAGTATGCCATGAGAGAGGTACACAGAAAAAAGGGGGCTCTATAAAGATATAGATACATAAAATGAGGGAGAACAATAACTTTGAAGTGACTTTAGCACACAATCCAAATATAAATATACATACAGTATATGCATTACTTCATGGGTGAAAACTGTAGGTTAAGGTATTGAATTAAGAATGGGAGTTTGCTTACGCATCTGTCAACTGAAATATTAATTAATATACAGGGTGCTGATCTCATCTTACCGTCTGTGGCATATTAGTACATGGGAGAGGGAAACATTTGCGGCCGGGGGACACCCAGGTGGCCATTTGCAAAGCTGCCATTTTGGATTGAACTTTACTTATTTCCATGGGAAGGGGTCACGTGACACATTTAACACATAGCGAATTGCACAAGAAAAATAATAGCATGCTCATTTTAAGGTAGCTTTATTCATCATCGAGTTATTAACGTTTGTGACATGGAGCAACGGCAGTAAGCCACTAAAGGATGTGTTCAAAGTGCTGCCCATTGTGTTGAATTGTCAACACGATTCTCTTGTCCCACTTTTGACACACTGAGGGCAATTCCCCCGAAGGGCCTCAGTATTTGTTGTTTTAGGTGGCCCCAAGTGGCCCCAAAGATAGAAGTCCAAGGGACTGAGATCTGGAGACCTTGGGGGCCATTCCACTGGGTCACGGTGGGCAATCTACTTCCCAGGTAACTGTTCATTGAGGAATGTTTGGACTGGACATTCATAACGTGGTGGTGCACCATCTTGCTGGAAGAACTGCGGGAATGTGCCATCTTCAGTGCACAGAGAGGGAAACACATCATTACGTAGCATTTGCAGTGATGCCAGTGGAATTTAGGTTTCCATTGATAAAGATGGCCCTACTATCTTTGTATCCCATATCCCACACCACACCATCAGTTTTTGTGTTCCAACACATTTGGAGGGATCTGTCCAGTGTGGGTTACTTTCAAACCAGTAACAGTGGTTTTGTTTGTTAACTTCACCGTTCACATAAAAGTTTGCCTCATCATTGAACAGAAACTTCTGTGGAAACTGTACGTCCTGATCCAGTTGTTGTCACCAACTCAGCAAATTTAATAAGCTGGTCCAGATCATCCTCAGTGAGATGTTGTAGCAGCTGGATCTTGTAAGGGTGCCATATGGGTGTGGCCAGTATCTGTCGAACGGATGTTAGACTGATGCCACACTCTAGGGACATACGTGGAGTGCTATGCTGTGGGCTCTTGGAAAATTCTGCCAGAACAGAAACTGCTGTTTCCTCATTGGGGGCAGTTCTCATACAACCAGATTTGGGCTTATCCAACACCGAACCGAGCAGTTTGCTAACTGTGGCGCAGGAGATGGGTGGTCTCGTAGGGTTTCTTGCATTGAAGTCTGCTGCAATGACCGAAGTACTGTGTTCACCAGACAAAGACACAATGTCTGTCCGCTCCTCGTCGATTAACCTCTGCAACATGTCAATGGCTTTAACAACTAGAAATGTGTCAATAACTCGATAATGAATGAAGCTTAAAAAAGAGCACACCATAGTTTTTTTGTGCAATTTTACATGTATTTGATGTGTCACATGACCCCCTTCCTATTAAAAGAAATAAAGTTAAATCCTAAATGACGACTTTGTAAATGGCAGTCACCCGGCCTGAAATGTTCCCCCCCTCTAAAGTACTAATATGCCACAAACGGTAAGGTAAAATCAGCAACCACTTCCATTTTTTCCACGGTGTATCCATACTTATGGCCCACCATATACATATATACATAAGTAGCTTGAACAAACAATTGAAAAATCATGAACATGGATGTTAAAAATTGCGAATAAAAAGGTTAAAGAATAAAATATACTAAAAAAAATGGGTTTTAGTATTTCAAAGAAATTATTAAATATCATAACTCTACTCACTGGTTGTGTTGTGGTACAATCACATACCAATCGCATACTACACAGCAGTCTATGAGCCCCATGCTGCCTGTTCCCAGAGCTGCAGAAAGAATTATGCACAGCAAGCACAGGGATATTGCTCTGCTGCCACAGCTAAGGGGAAAAAACACTTTGGTCTTTAATCTTTTTTTCTTAGGTCAGTCAGTTCTGAAGCTCACATTCTCCAAAAAAGTAAAGTACATGCTGATAACAAATAAGACTTTCACACAGATTGGATTGGAATAAGTCTAAGCTTATCTGCAAACTGATAATTTCTAACATATGAATTGTTTTATTGTTATAAAATTATGAAATGGAAATAAACATTTCTCATCTCGTCTTATTATCTTATACCTAAAGTATAAGGAAAGTTCCCCATGCCCATCCAGAGGAGAAAGTTTTGGGTGCTAGGCAGATACACCAAGGACAGGGCGCCAATCTATCACTGGGCGCACACTCTCTATCACACACATACATACACTTTATAATTTTGAGGTAATTTGGAGCTGACACTTTTGTCTTGAATTTATGAAACCAGAGAACCTGGAGAAAAACCCTCGTGGACACAGGGAGAACCAGTGTGAACCACTAAGCCAACATGCCGCCACAATAAACATTTAAGATGTCAATATTTTGTGAAAGTAATTCTGGTAATGTCTTCCAAACTTGTAAATTGATGAGTGACCTATATCTTAAATTTAGTAAAGACAAATACCGACCAGGCATGGAATTATGACAACCTTCCTAATATTGGTATTGATTTCACTTTTGTCACCATAACAGTCTTGACCTGTTGAGGCATAGAGTTCACTAGACCTCTAAAGATGTGATGTGGTTTCTGGCACCAATTATAAAAGCAGCAGATCCTTTAACTCCTGTAAGCTGCAAGTTGGGACCTTCATACTTCGGACTGGTTTGTCCAGCAAATCTCACAGATGCTCCATTATATTTAGCTTTGAAGAATTTGGAGGCCAAGTGAACTTGTTAAAAGACACAACCATTTCTGTACAATCAAGCTTGAGAAAAACACATCACTTTCTCCCCAATAAATCCCACACACTAACAGATGCACTGATGAAGTGATAATCAGTGTTATTTACTTCACCTGTCAGTGGTCACAATGTTATGCCTGGTCAGTGTATTTTAAGATCTGCTGGTAAGAGATAAGGAATAGGAATGCATACTGAAGAAAAGTATTTATTTAGACTGACTGTCAAAAAAAATTTGAAAAACTAACCTGTTTAAAAACCCTATTATAAAGCATGTGTCTGTATATTTTACTGTGTTGTGATTTCTTTTTAATTGTGGCTTAAATACACAGATTTTTTAAATGTAGTTTACCCATAGACCTAAAAGTCTCTCTTCGTTTTTTATTTTTATTATTTTTTTAATGCTTTGTTAGTGATGTACTGAGTGCACAGGGTGAATCCTAATTATTCAAATATATGCCATTAGCTTATAATAAAGACATTTCTGACACATTTGATTTAACATGGAGATTAGTTTTTGAATGGCAGAGGAGTTAGTAATTTCTAAAATGTATGTAAAAATGCCTGAAACCAATTATGATGTGAGTGCATGGTGGGGTGGAGCCTGTGAATGGGAGGCAGGGATGGGATGCAGATCAGACGCAGATCAGTCCCGCCAGCCTGCTCCTTGCCTTTTTTTAAATACTCCACATGATAATTAAAAACATTAATGAATGACAGGAGATACATGATCTGTATCCCAAACATACTTCCCATTCACAGGCTTTACCCCATAATGCCCTCGAGCCACACTCATGAATCAGCGTGTCCAGAAAAAGAAATGTGTTGGTCAGAATTGAATAAAATTGTTGAAATAAATAAAAAATAAATGTAACAAAGCTAGTCATACAGGTCAGGGTAATGATTTGGTCATGACCTAAATGCTGACTTACAAAAGCAGTTTAGTCTCCTACAGTGACTCAGACCCACTCATGGTTAAAAGGCTTTCTAAAGATGGACTACTTGCCCAGTCACGCAAAAACCTAATTCATGTATGGATTTGATCTCAACAGTCTTGTTAAGCATACATTAAAGCTTTTAGCAATGACACAGTAGGTATGTTTTAGAATTTTTATGTTATAAGTATTGACATTTCAAGTGGGAGAAGCACAAAAATATAATCTTCTTTTTAGTATCCAATAAAGCCTGGGAGCCATTATAGCTGTGTTGAGAGACTAGAATCAAAAAACATCACAAAACGTTTGTTAAAAAAAAACAACACTTTTTTATCAGTTACATATTTACAGAATGAAGCTACTCTACGTATTTGGTAAATTATTTGTACATTCACATTTATATTTAGTCATTTAGTAGATGCTTTTATTCAAAGCAATTTACAAATGAAAGAACAGCACAAGTTAGTATTTTTAGGAAAAAAACAGCTAAACTGCAGCACCATCAACCCTGCGCATTACTTGATCTAGCAATTTTTTAAAAAAAATTAAGTGTCTTTGGAAGAAATGGGTTTTGAGAAGTTTCTTGAAAATGTTAAGTGAGTCAGCCTTACGGATATTGTTGGGAAGGTCTTTCCACCATTTAGCAGTGGTGAATGAAATGGAGTGAGAATTGGCACCTCGGTGAGTTGGAGTCACCTGGCGATATCCATCACCAGAGTGTACCTAGAAAAGATGAATTGAAGGTAAGTGGGAGCAGATCCAGTGACTGTCCTGTAGGCCAGAGTCAGTACCTTGTACTGAATGCGAGCAGCTACAGGAATCCAATGAAGGGAGATGAGTAGTGGAGTCACATGAGTTCGCTTTAGCTAGGATACGATGAGGGAATTGCCGGGATAGGATGAGGGCTTGGACCAGCAGCTGAGTAGCCTGTTCTGTTTGGGAAGGTCTGATTTTCCAGATGTTATACAGAATGAATCTGCAGGAACGGGCAATTTTCGTGACCTGATCTGAAAGTTTAAAATGATTGTCCATTGAAAAAACAAGATTACGGACCAAGATTATTTTCATTAGTTGTCAGTAATAATCATTAAAATGAAAAAAAATAAATATTTAAAATATATTAATACATGTGTTATGAATGAAAAATATGTACAAGTTTTAGATTTTGCATGTAATCACTGAAAGAAATTAACATTTTCTTTTATTCATTTTCTAATATGCTAATTTTATGACCAACACCTGTACAATGCTGGTCTGCCGAATGAATGAAACCGAGAGAATATATACAAAAAAAACAGGACACATGACAAGATAAAACAACCAATGGCACAGGTAATTATCTAAAACAAGACAGGAAACCAAGGCAATAAGCTAATTAACTGAACCAAACTCTAAAAACACAAAAAGAAAGGTTTGAAGCATACTCCTTAAACCCTTATTCCAAAAATTATATAAATATTATTTTAATATACTATCATTTTTGGTTAACATGCAACATATGTTTGTTTAGTGTGTAAATCCCGAGTCCATTAAAGTTCTAATGTGGCTCCTTTAGCAAGGCCCTTAACCCTCATTACTCCAGGGGTGCCATGTGTTCTGAACTTAAACCATTAAGTTGAGATACATGTCATTCGCTTTGGATGAAAGCATCTGTTAAATGACCTAATGCAAGCAAAATCAGTAGGTGAAACTGGAATTACCCTTCTAAAATTTGCCCTAAAATATACGTTATTTTTTAACATATTAATATTAAATGTATTTAGCATCAACATGTTAGTTAACTTATTATTCGGTCATTTTAAATGTACTATGATATGTTTTTTTTTTTTGTTTTGTTTTTTAAAGTTTTAAAAGAAGATTACGGCATCACATGATGGTGCTAGAATAAACCAGGTGGTCCATTACACCATGTGTCTCTGCTCGATATCTAAGCTCAAGGGAACATTACTCATCTTGGTTCACCGTGTTGAGCAGCCAAGATTATATTTTGACACACTGCCCCCACTCATTGAAACCACATAAACAATAAAACCAGAGATTGTCAAAAAATAGGTATGGCACCTTAATAGAGGTGAGTGGAGTCATTATAAATTCACTCACATTTACACTACAAAGGAAGCAGAATTCATGTACAAGAGGGCACATATAAAATTAAACCACAGAAAAATGATATGAAAGGAGAGGTCTTTTTATATAGCACACTTCATAAAAATGTTTTACATGCTATATATATATATCATTAAAACATATCATTTATCATTAAACAAGCTGAAAAAACAGCATGTATATCAAAATTCAAGTAAGGATTTTTTTACATTATAAACATATAAACCAGTGGCTGAAATTTTACTCAAAAAAGTATTGAGATCAAGTATTAGGAATGGAACTTGAAAGCTGGAAAAATCCATTGTATAATGTAAACACAATGACGTGCTGTGTTATATAATAAATTGAAAAATCAGCGTCTGTTTTTCTACATGCTTAGATTCATGTGCTTAACTTGAAAATACAGATATTAATTCAACTTCTATACAAGTTTTATTGAGTAAATCCCTCTCAAAACCTTAGCTGAGTTTAAATGAGAGTTTCTTTGTAAGAAGCTCGGTGCTTCTTCCCCTTTTGTTTAGTTAATTAACTTAATTTGTGTTTTAATTAGTTAATTAACTGTCCCCTTATATTATTGGTTCTCCTCATCACATGACAGGGACCCTGCTGTTATTTA
>JAOUQT010306006.1:0-15489 GCA_025769995.1 Xyliphius kryptos | reverse complement strand
CTTGGTGGGACTGGGAATTGAACCGGCGACCTTTAGGTTGCAAGGCTGGTTCCCTAACCACAAGCCTTCAACTGCCCCAAAAGGGTCTAAAGGGTAGCAACTAGAAACATAAAGAAAACAATAGACTTGGTCTACCAGTGCATATGTATGGTGTATAAGGATTCAAGGCTTTTTTGTATTGTCAATATACAATATGTCCAGGAAAGAATCTAAATACTGTTTATAATCAAAAAATATAAAAGGCTCAAAATAAAATATAAATAATTTATAAGATAAAGAAGTAGGTATGCTTTGCGTATACAAACTTTTACATAAGAGTTATATTTATATCTGTACACACGCTCACATGCACACACATAATCCATACATACCTATGCATTGGTTATGCATGAAATGTACAATATATACACAATATATATAGACATCCATCAATTCTAACCAAACACACAGTTCTGCAACAGTGCAATGACTTAACAAGTAGCAGATTTAATAAGCATCAGATTCAACAGGGGTGCCAACAGCCACAATCTAAAGCAGTGAAGTGTTGTGTGCAAAAGAAGCAGTTTAGGTAGTGTTTTTGTATAAAAATGTGTGTTTGCAGTGTAGCCGTAGAGAACAAAATGGGAAAAATTAAGCATTAGTCTTTTTTTTTTTTTGCTTATAAAAAAGCATCATAACACAAAACTCGTTATTTTAAACATCTCAATTATTTTAAAATCTTCCATGGCTTTAATTTTTTCTTGACTGATATGTATTAAAAATAACACTCAATACCGTCTGTAAAGTGTTTTTAAATATACAACATTAAAAACCTGGCTTAGTTGACCCCTAGAAATCAATGTTTTCTAATAGTTGGGTTAACTGCATTTTGAAACTTATATCATGTCTTTAAATCAGCTCTCATCTTTTTGAGCCCTGCTTCAGGGTTCATTTCATACCTCAACCAAGGCTGCCTGCTGACAGAGTGAGGCTCTGTCTATGGGCGTTGATGATATAGCAGTAAATATTGTAGCCCATAATTACACATGATTCCCCTCTTACTTATACACATACCTGTTCTTACCCTACTGTACCCCTTAGGGTTAACCACAGGTGCGGTCTCAGTCCAACCACAATCTAATGTCTCTTGTTGACAGCTGACTTAAAAGAAGCAGTGGTTTGAGTCAAGAAGGAGTCAAGTGAGGTTTACAGTAAATGCTCTTGTTACTGCTTGTTTGAAATGATGTGGGTGAGGGCAGTGGGGCTATACATACAGGTGTCTGCGTACCTATAGAGCAAGACTATTTATTGCTCAATTATTTCATTATAATAATGATAGACTTTTATATAGTGTGTGATGTTTATAAATTGCATGGAATTTAGGTGTTTAAGACAAAATTCATGGATTACAACATAGTGAAAGTCATGCAAGTCTAAATATTTAGTCATTAACTGTTTTTTTTGTAATGGTCATTCCCCCTTTAAGACCATCACTAAGCAGGTTATATTTTTGGGAGGTGTATGATCCTCAACTCTGTAAGTTGTTCTGGATAATTTTTGTCTGCTAAATGGCTAATTGTAAATGTAATGAAATGTAAATTTCACTGACATTATGGTGGTGTTTTAATGTGTATTTTGATAATAAAGGCAGATCAGACACAGGAGTGCTGCTGCATTTTATACTTACTGTGTATTTTATTTATACACGTTTACCTTAATCCTTCACCTTGTAGATAATAGACAATAATTTAATTGTTGCTGCAAATTTTGTTAGTAATCCTCAAATCTTTAATCAGTGCTAACAGGTCACTGGACATTTTTGTTTTGTATACAATCTTTAGTCAAGAATTATCACTGATGTGTTTGAAAACACCAATGGCCGGAGCAGAGATGAGCCAGGTTGCCAGGTTTACGAAAGGCGTTTTATTACGTGCAGCCAAAAAACACGAGAAACAGCAATGGGGAACCGACACGCAAAACAACGAAACAATATAGACAATCCAGGACAGGGACGAACGGAAAACCAGAGAAAAGTAAAAAGAGGACCAATGAGAAAACCAAAAAATTAATAAACTAAATGAGAACGAAATACAAGTTAATTAACTGAAGGGAACACAAACAGAAGGAAGGAGAGCTGAGCACTTCTTACACAAATCTGATTTACTCTTACCAAATTAACACACACTGCAAACACATCACCACCAGTGTAGGGTCACTGTAGTGCTGAGAGGGATTTACCACCCAAATAAGCCCACTAAAATATAGTGGCTAACAAAGTATGCAAAGAAACAGACAACAGTCTGTTATCGGGTCTTTGTGGTAAATTGAACTAAAAAAATAAAAGAAACAAGGAGGTATTCCAGTGGCTAGTGAGGTTATATTTCTCTTATTGTTTCTTATAAGGTCTATTGACCTTAAATGAACAAATGTTATTATTTTGACTAAAAAAGTTGAACAGCTTTGAAAAATAAAAAAATAAATAAAAAAAGTCAAACGAGTCCAGGTCAGTTTTCACCCTAGAAGACAAACGTGCATGATATGTTGTACCAATGTGCTGCTGTCTGTCAGCTAAGCTGTAATGCTTTGTTGTGAAAGCCGTCTGGATGTTTCTGTCCATTGCATTTTAAAGTAGCGACTCATTACATTACTCACTTGTCTAAAAAGGACTTACAGCAGCATCACTTGCACACTTTAGGCTTTATCAGCCACTTACAACCTGTTTGTGATGTGGTTTGTCTTGTCGTGGAGCCATGTGCCTCATGGTATAAAAGATGAAGCGTATGATAAAGCATGTATCTGCACGTTAGTCAGTGGTTAGCGCTGGCAGCCTTGCCATAATGTGTGTTTGTGTGTGATTGTGTGTGTATATATGGATGTGTGTTTTATGGCTAGAAGACTGTGTGGAATGTTGTCATCAGGGTTGGGAGTAATTAGCCATGATTGATAAAAGATGAACAGTCACCCCGTAGCCAGTCACACACACATAGGGCTGCACCTGGGAATTTTGGCCTGAGTACAGTGCATTTGTTACTCCTTGTTCCCCTGTGCTGAGCGGAGGAGGGCAGGACAGAGGAGAGAAGTAGCTAGAAACCCAGTGGCGACTGAAATATACCATTCTGTCCCTTTGTCTGCTTCTTAAGTTCGTAACTACTTTTAACTAATTATTTGTTACTTTATTTGATTTAGTTATTCTTACATTCTGTCTTAGCTTCACCCTATGTGACTCTCTCTCTTCCTGCTTCCTCTCTCTTCTTGTTCCTCTCCTGCATGGGAACCTGGCACTCAGCTCCACAGCCGGCCTCAGTCCAGATAAAAAGGATTGATTCAGGTAAAATCTGTAAGTGGAGTCAGGGTGAGTGCCAGCGAGCGATAAAGAAGAGTTTAGAGGCTTACTAAATAGGTTTAAGTGTCGTTGCTGGGTCAGAAGATAGTAATGATTTTTCCAGTTATCCTCAAGACTACCTCAAAACGCTTGGATACTGTTACAGCTGTTGCAGTTTAGCCCATATCCCTTCCTACAGTTTATTCGAGTGTGTCTGTGGGAATTTGTGGCCATTTAGTCAAACATCAGTGTGGGACCTTTTGTGAGGTCACACACTGATGTCTAGTTGAGGCTTTGATTTTGTTGATAATCTTTAATTAGTTCACACTTATGTATAACATCTGGTCAGTGTTGGTTTTGTGGTGGTCCCAGTAAGACCACCTGTTTCCAAGGGGAAGATTAACAGCTCAAACAAAACAATACCAAATGTACCTTTAAATAAGCCATTTTACAGAATGTGAACTAAGAATCTAGTACAGTTTGCAGTATTTTGCATACTATTATGTAGAATACCCTTTCTGACACCTGATGGAGTCTTATTCTACAGTTCCCTGTCAGGACAAAAACTTTTTTTTGTATGGCGTTTATATGTACTTTCCATCCCTTCACAGATATTTTCTCATACAATCGAATGATATGCTAGTATGGAAGCTGGCAATACGACATTTTCCCAAAGGTGAATGTAAATGTGTTTGTGATGAATCAGTACACACTGGAGTGTTTTCTAACTTCCTGTGAATGTTGGGATAGGTTTCAAAACAATAAGAAAAAGCAACTTGACTAAATGAGTAAGACTGCAACACCTATACAAGTTCAAAAAGTTCACCTCCCTCAGTCACAGTCAATTGTGTCTACAGAGCATTTGGCTAGATTGGTTACACCAACGAGCCTTGAACACAGGTCTCCAGTGGTACTTAGCTAGTGTATGAGGCTTCTGCAACTCACAAGCTACTAGAATTAATAGCCTTCCCGAAAAGCATAATCCTACTATGATCATCTACAGAAATGCCACAGATTTGATTGATGTCTTTAATAAGTAGGTCTCTAGAGAGCTGCGTATAGAATTCAAGTTCCAGATTTTATTATAACAGTTGTTATCTCCAGCAACCCCTGTTATAGCCTTTATACATGTACTGTACAAAACAGCCTTATTGTGTTAGTGAAATAAAGGAAGGTTAAATAACCTGTTTCCAATTCTCAAATGTATCAAAGATCAAACAGCCTAAAGAAGCACCAATGTGAAAGAGCAGTATTCCAGAGATTTTTATAATGCTTTTATCATACAGACAATTATCTAAATACTTTTTAGACTTTTATAATGTTTGTGGTGTTTTATCCAACATTACATGTATACAAATTCTCTACAATAACTATTTTGTCTACTCAACAGTTAAGACTATGAATTACTATATTTATGAATTTTACAAATGATGACACACTGAAAGCAGAATATAGATCTTTATCTTCTGCTGGCTGATCGCTTGTAATCTCTTTTTTATAACTTTGCTCTTCGTCTTATATTCAGGGTTTGTTGATTGGGAATTTCTGTTCATAATCTGGGCCCTATTTTAGAAAACTACTTTTAAAAAGCTGCTTTATCCAAGTTTAAGAAGATTCCAAGATGTTTAGACAGATGATGCGAGTTTAAGAAGATTGTACTTTGTTAAAGTCCTTTTAATAGATTGATTGATGACATTTCTACCAGGCTTACCAACTCTTTGTAATACCCGGGAGCTCCTGGAATTTATTTATTTTTTTTGCAATTTACCAGATCTTTAAAAAATATCAAGGATGTTATCATGTTGAAAGGACTATAAACCTCCTTTTTGCCTGTCACTGTTTAGGATTGTATTTCATATATTGTAAATAGCACTCAAATGGAAGCAGTACATGTGAGTGGCCTTGTTTGGCACTTACCAGGTTCTTCTTATGACCCTTGTGTGTACTGTTAAGATGTGGCAGTCACATTTTACGCTTCAGTTCACTGGCCTGCTTAACTAATCTTCCTGCTGTGTTATCACACTAAATGAGACATTTTGGGCATACAAAATGATTTTGTTTCATATAGTCGATCTAAAATCTGAATTTGCTATAATAACCTACTTGGACATTTAAAAAAATATATTTTTTTTTATTTACAGGTGCTTCAAAAGCACAAACCCCTTCCTTGATATTATTTGAATCTAAATATATATTTGTATTTATTTAAATATCTGGGATATAAGGATATTCTATATCTTTATATAAACATGGGGATTATTTACAGTTATATACAAATTGAGCCCTTAGGATGTTCCATTAACATATAAAAATCAAAAATCAGACAAAAAGTGTAATGTTAGTATCAGTCTAAAAAACACCTATAATGCACAGACTATATTGAATTGATCTTTTTCCTTTCAAGCTGGTTAAACGTGTTTAGTATATTGCAACAAATATAGATTTTAAAAATCATCTTTTGATGGAAATTTGGTTTGTTTTATTAAGGTACAAAAAGTTTAGTTTACTTCTTTAAAGTTCTGTGAATTTTTATCAAATGTATTTTTATTGTTGAATGTTGTATTACTCACATGTGATTGACATAATGTATGAATACCAAAGCGTGTTTGGATTTCTGGATTGGTTGGGTAAAAAATGGTTAAAATATGCCCAATATATTATTACTTTATACCTGGGAAAATAGAATCCTGCATTTATAGCCCTATTGATAATGGTATGTAGATATATAAGATGCCTTGCCAATTTCACTTTATATCTAGGTCATACAAAAAAATAGAAATATAATTTCTCTCTCCATTGGCAAAGAGAGAAGGCCACTGCGACTGGTCATGCCACCAACTTGTAGTAAGAAAAAAGGAGGACAAGGTAGAAATAGATACAGTTGGCACGCTGTCTTGTTTCTAGTTGTTTAATTAAACTTAAACACTCTAAGTGTTCACAATGCAAGTTTTCTGCATTTTGCTTGACATGGATCTAACAACAATTAAAAAACAACAATAAGCATACTTGCCCTTGTAAAATGTAACCTGATTCATTTTGAAAATTCCTAAATGGAGGTAAAGCAGTCTTTAAAATATAGTACTAATTCACTAAAGCATCTTTCACTCAACCGTTCAACTACCATGTCAGGGGCTTTTTTTACTAGTACAGTGAAGGACTTGATAGCAAGCCAATAAAACTGTGTGACTGTTCCACTGGTTGACTTTTAGCAAATGGTTAGTGCAAAGATGCACTCACTTTAGTTTTTGTTCTCTGTATAGTTGCTGTGTCTGGTTAAAGCAGCAGCTGGCTCTCATTCACACTCTTTTCTTTGATCTGATCGGTTCTTTGTGAAAACGGTCCACTTGTGTGTGTCTGTGCAGGGGAGATGAAAGCAGGATTTACTCTGTAGTTTAACATAATTGTGATCTTCTCATCACTTACGCATTGCTACACTTTATACCCTTATATCTCTAAAGACAAAAAGCAAAGCATGCCATCAATTAATCAGCACGTCCATGCACACAGAAGGGCAATTGTAAAGCATTTCAGGAGTGGAAATAGATTTAGGATTCAGTTTTACTTGGATGCTGGTAATTCTCAATTCAGAAGCAGAATGCTTGGAGTATAATACTAATGATTAAACTTATTGGATGTCTTTTTAAATTGCTGATTATTTTAAAAATACGTTTAGCATGACTTTGATTTATTACACCAAAAAATGTTTTATTACAGCATTTTTTTGAATGCTGATCAGCAGATTCATACTGCTTCTGAATGTTGTGTTTTACTATATGTATTTTATCTTTTAAAATATATCTATATATTTTAAGTTATCTCATAAAATAATGTGTTATGGAATTTAATTTAACTTATTTTTATCTACAGCGACATTTTGCAAGAATAATAATATTATATTATGTGTGTGTTGTCCAGGAAGCAGTAGCCTAAGGGTCAGGTATATTACCGCTACTGTAATTTTGTTATTTTGTAGTGCAATGTGGGTATACCTTTTATACAACCTAAACCATAAAACACCAAAAAGATTAAACAGCTTTACTTTAAGCATGAACATTATCATTGCAGTTGTGGTAATGCAGTCGGAAAACTTTTTCTGAACAATTTGTTTCAGAAAAATTTAATTGTTTAAATAAAAAAAAAAAACCGCAAACGGGCATTGTTAACCTCACTAAAGTGTTAATGATTTAACATTTTATAATGTATTATAATTGCTCTCTCTTTGTCTTTCTCTCTCTCTCTCTCTCTCTCTCTCTCTCTCTCTCATTTGCTCTCTTTCCCAGCTCTTGGGCAGATCATGCTATATGTGGATGGGATGAATGGCCTAATTGGACACAATGAAACTGTGCAATGGCTTTACACGCTGGTTGGTTCAAAGGTATGGAAATTAAAATTTAACTTTTAATTCATTCACTGCATTGCATTTTTATCTGCACATTATTAAAATAGAGGCAGAGAAATTAATTAAAGTTAATTGAAAATATCTCTGGATTAGCTGACTTCACAGCCGTCCTGGCAGGATGTTCTAATAAGTCACTGTTCAGAATCAGTTATAATTATATAATTAATTATAATTATAAGCATAGACCAATTTATCATAATTTTGCATTAATTAAACCTTGAACTAATAAAAAAAAGTTTGATCTGACACCAAAATAATTAAGTTATCTGAGTTCAGTAATCTAATGTGTGAACTCCACTCATAGAGTGCAGGTTTTCAATCAGTCTATAGCAGGCATGTCCAAAGTCTGGCCCACGATTAGATTTCAAATGGCCCGTGCTTATAATGTATTATTTATGTTTCGCTAGCTCTGTCAGAATAAATAAATCAAACAATTTGGAAATGTATTTTTCCTTTTAACCACATAATGGCTGCATCATTCTACAAACCGGATTCCAAAAAAGTTGGAACACTAAACAAATTGTGAATAAAACATGAATGCAATGATGTGGAGATGCCAACATCTAATCTTTTATTCAGAATAGAACACAAATCACAGATCAAAAGCTTAAAATGAGAGAATGTAGTATTATTTTAAGGGAAAAATATGTTGTTTCAAAATTTCATGGCATCAACAAATCCCAAAAAAGTTGGGACAAGGCCATTTTTTACCACTGTGTGGCATCCCCCCTTCTTCTTACAACACTCAACAGATGTCTGGGGACAGAGGCGACAAGTTTCTCAAGTTCTCATGTCTAATACAGGCCTATAACTGTTCAATCGTCTTGGGCTTTGTCACACCTTCCTCTTTATGATGCGCCAAATGTTCCCTATATGTGAAAGATCTGGACTGCAGGCTGGCCATTTAAGTTCCTGGATCCTTCTCCTAGGTCATGAGGTTGCCATGAGGTTGTGATTGCTGCAGAATGTGGTCTGGCATTAACTTGTTGAAAAATACAGGGTCTTCCCTGAAAGAGATGACATCTATATGGAGCATATGTTGTTCTAGAACCAGAACATAGTTCTCTGCATTAATGGTGCTTTTCCAGACATGCAAGCAGCCCATGCCACATGCACTCATGCAACCCCATACCATCAGTGATGCAGCCACACTCCATTTTAAAAAAAACCCTAGCCCAGTGCGAATGTCTGAGCTTGTGGAGCTTGCTTAGAAATTTCGGATTCTCTACGCTGGGTAGCACCATTCTGGTATTTCTGTGCAGCAATGGTGGAACTGGTGATCCTCTTACCATCTTGGCTTCAGAGAGACACAGACTCTCTGAGAAGCTCTTTTTATACTCAATCATGTTGTCAGTTGACCTAATTAGTGTTAATTGTCTACTTGCTGTTCGTTATGTGCTCAGTTTCCTTTTTCCATCCACTTACTACAAATTGCCCTAATTGCTAACTTTTTTGGGATTTGATGACACTATGAAATTTTGAATCAACATATTTGTCCTTTAAAATGTTACATTTTCTCAGATCAAACTTTTGATCTGTCATATACAGTATGTTCTATTACGAAAAAAATATTGACATTTACCATCTCCATATCATTGCATTCACAATTTATTCACAATTTGTTTAGTGTCCCAACTTTTTTCCAGTGAATCCGGTTTGTAAAATTATCTGTGTCTGCCTCTGTGCCTCTGGCAAAGTTGAGGACATATCAGTGCCAGCTAAAGGACAGAGGAGTGGCATTATAATATTTTTCATTAGCCTTATGCAGGAGTTCCCAATACATTGTTAATTGCACAGTGCACATTGGTAGATCGCAGTAAAACACTCCGCATGTCATGTTCTGTAGAGTTTTCCACCTGTTTATGATTTTTTCCCCCTCTACTGATTTAAACAGGTTTAAACCTTAAGACTAAAAAAAGATAACTCCTGGTAGAACACAATGACCTGTCCACTGGAAAAAAAGTAAATCTCAGGCCAGAAATGTGTGGGCACACCTGGCCTAAGGTATTCTGTAAAGAATTGCTTTGTAGACAATTCACTGTTAAAAAGTCATCATGATCCAGGTCAGCGGAGCATGGTGCGAAAGATTGGCAAAACCATTAGGCAGTATAATAATAATAGGAAGCATTTTTTTCCCCCATTGTTACCTCTGCTCGCTGTTTGGGGTGAAATTAAGAAGTTGCTTTGAGAAAATGCAGAATTATGAAAAGCACTGCATAAGTGAACTAAACTTAAATAAGCACACACATACTCACACACAGAGGTTGACACCAATGTTGGTTGGAGAAGGCCTGCCTTGCAACCAGTTCGTGAGGCATTGAGTAAAGTTCTACAAATTAGGTATTCACATATATTTGGCCATACAGTGTAAGGATACAGGTTTACTTATCATATTCATTCAGAAATAACTAGAAATATAAGGAACTCATTCTTGCATATCATCTTTTGGCCCAAATAAATGTCCCAGCAGTTGACTAAATAAAGCAGTATTGTATCCTGCTATTGGATATTGAAGTTGTTCAAGCTCACTCATGTGGATTCCTCCTGTATCCTCTCTGGCTGCATGGGAAGAATTGCATGTGTTGGAATGCAGGATGGTTCTGATCAAGACAGAGCCAAACTCCTGTTATTAAACACAGACCAATCTCTCAATTTCTGTAATCTCTTTATCTTTCCCTCTCTCTATTTTTGCTTTTTTTCCATCTGTCTCTCTCTTTCTTTGTACTGTTTCTCATTCTGTCTTCGTCTTTCTCGCATCATCTGTCTCTCTCTTACAGCTTCTTCTTTGTGTTTTTCTGTCTGTCTCAATGTCTCTTTGGTTTTCTTTTCCTTTTTTTGTTTGTCTGCCATGCTCTCACATTCTGTCTTTCTCTGTCTCTTTCTTTTACTCTCTCTCTAAATATCTTTATAATTTACTTTCTGTCTTGGTTTCTTCCTGTCTTTTTCTCTCACTCTCTTGATTTCTCTTTTTTTCTCACTCTCTTTTTCCACACACATTAGATAAAGTGGCATTTTTTTCATCTCATTTATCTTTCTCAGTTTGTTCTTCTTTCTCTTTTAATGGCTTACTCTCGTGCTTCTAAGAATGTGTGCATGTTGTTGTTGGACACAAGTTTTCCCGTGCTGTGCTTTTCTTTTTCTTTTTTTAAACAGGCTTTACAGCTGACAGTTTTATAAATTACCTGCTGCACTGTCCTCTGGACTTCCCATCATACTGACAGAGCTGTTCCTTTGCCACTTTTGAAAACCACCGTAGACATTTCTGTAAAAGCAATCATATAGAGTCTGTTCTACAGCATTGAGAGGTGTTGGAGGTATTGCGTTGGTCTACCTGTGCAAGAGCTGTCATTATTTCCTTTTGTAAGAGCACAATTAGAAACAAACTGTAGAAGTTTAAAGACTCACTGACAATAATAAGAGCTCATAAGAGATTCATCAGTGACCACGACATCACTCTATCCCAAGATATTACAGGAAAATTCATTGTAGAGGATGGCCGAATGTGTATGTGTCTGTGAGATTACAGTAATATGTTTCCTCTTTTGTTTGTGTGTGTGTGTGTGTGTGTGTGTGTGTGTGTGTGTGTGTGTGTGTGTGTGTGCAGTTTCGTCTAGTGGTTAAGACTGCCCTAAAGCTTCTGCTGGTGTTTGTGGAGTACACAGAATCAAATGCTGCACTACTCATCCAGGCTGTCAACACTGTCGATGAAAAACAAGGTAAAAAAAGTAAAAAACACACTCATGCGTGCGCACACACGAGACAGATGATTAAGTTGTTATTTTTTTAATATTATGAGAAAGTTTTAACATTTAGTCAAAAAATAGTTTACTTAGATTATACTATTATACTTTTACAATCTAAAACGTAATAAAATTGGATTATAGGATATAAGTTTGATGTATGAGGTTGCTTTGCCTCACCTTCAGCTGTTTCAGTTGTATGATATTTTACTGTTGATAATATACCAAATACCATATATTAGAATGACCTATTACAAACCTTCTATGTAAAGAGACCAGTTTTTAGTTTTTCTTTTTTTTTTCTTAAATTTTTTTCTTTTTTTTCTTTAATTTTTAATATATTTAAATGGTGTAAAATGTTTTGCAATATATGATGTGTGATTAAAGAGTGAGTTATTCTTTTTGTTAATGTATTAGTGATTGATTTATGAATGAATATGAACATAGTTCGTTTTGGTCAAAGCTATTCCTTTTTCGGTTGGTTTGGTGTATTATAGTATTTGATTTATATCTGTCTGCAGGTTGTAAGCCTTGGTCGAAAGCCATGGAAATTCTGGATGAGAAAGATGGAGTGGACACAGAGTTGTTAGTTTATGTCATGACTCTCATCAACAAGGTAAAGATTCCACTCCCATCTTCACTGACTTAAATGAATAAAAAAAATGCACAGCTGTCTTTATTTCTCTCTTTTCAAGACACTCGCCGGCCTTCCAGACCAGGACTCATTCTATGATGTTGTGGACTATTTGGAAGAACAGAGCATTGAGGCCATTGCGCAGAGGCACCTTAACAGAAAGGGTACAGATCTGGATCTGCTGGAACAATTCAACATCTATGAGGTAGGCAAATTTGTAGTGTGGCTAGGCAGCTGTTAGTACTATAAATTCATTTAAATTAAACTTAAACATGTTTATCATCAAATGTAAATAAGAAAGCATTTATTTAGACAAAACCTCTCAAACCAGCCACCTTGATGGGTAACATTTAAGTTGCAAAATCCATGCCAAGTCCAGTTTTGACTATTTTGGTTCATTATACAATACATTTGGATAATATGCTATTAAAAACAAGTAAGTTATGTAACAATCAATATTGATTTTAGTAATTATAGTCATATTCTAGTCTTGAATTTTGTTTTAATTCATTCATTCATTCATTGTCTTCTGCCCCCTCACCACATCAGTGTTACTGCAGAACTGACAATAAACCATCACTCAAATTTTACCTGTTCAGTGAAGGACAAACCAACAAAACTGGGAACAAAAGATAACAGGTGAACAAAAGTCTGTAATTGTAAAACTACAAAGTCCAGCCATGTTGTAAGTGGAGAAAATAGAGATTGGAGCAAAAATGTGATGTTTCCAAACGTTTGACTGGTACTGCATATATCATATATTCTATCCCAAACTACACCACTGTTCCAATCCAATGAAAGATTTCGGTTTTCACTGTCTGACTCAGGGATTGTGCACTTTTTAATGTAAGTTATGCCACTCAGATGACTCTTCGGCATGAAGATGGTGATGAAGAAATACCACCACCCTCTGTGGGCCGCAAAGATCGGCGTCGAGCAAGTGTAGGTGGTACTCTTGAGAGGCGTGGCCTAGAACGCAGACGAAGTCGAAGACACTCCTTACAAAGTGGCAAAGGTCACGCTTCTGCACCCGCTTCCCCCTGTCACAGCCATGCCCCCAACTTTCTGCCTTTCAATGGCCAACAGGTTGAAGATGTCGCAGAGAGGTGAGCGAGTTATCCAGGGTTTCATAATGTTGGTCTATTTTTTGTGAGTGTTTTACAAAACACATTTTATGCCAGTTATGAATTTTATTCAACAAGCACATTGATCAATTATTAAGTTACATGTACAACATATGGGCAGAAGTATTGGGACACAATCAATAAATTTAGGCGTTTTATTTTACTACTGCTACTGATGTAAATATTTCAGCCCTGAGACAAGTATTTTGAAGTGTATGCCTCTAACTTTGTGGGAACTGATTGGACAAGGTCCTTTTCATGTGCACATGGCTGAAACACAGATGCACAAATGATTTTCTAGGTTAAGGAGCAAAAATGACCACAGACACATTGAAAAATCTTGTGGGAACAAAAAACGATTGGGTAGGACTTGGGGATTACAGAATGTCATGGCATGTCATGTGGTTGCTATGTGAAGGTGTCCCAATAGCTTTGTCTTGTATATCGGCTTCTGCTTGATACAACATTTAAAAGTTTAAATTCTAAGCATTACTATACTAATGTTGGAGTTGTCAGTGATAGATTGGCGCCCTGTCCTGGGTGTTTCTGCCCAGCGCACAAGATGTTCTTCCCTGGATGGGCATGGGTAACCTCTCCTTGTGTCTTTAGGTGGTCCCTTCTTCATTTCTGTCAGACATGGAAGTTGGGTTAATTAGAAATGCTAAATTTCCCCAATTGTGAATGCGTTCTTCGGTGGTTATGCCCTGGTTTGGATTAACGGCATGTCCAAAAGGGTTTAAATCCCACTTTAGCATGCCCACATCCTTATGTGATAATGAAGAATAAAAAAATGAAATTGATGCTAATTAGTTATTTAATTAGATTCCAAGAAATGTTTTGTTAAGTATTCATTAGGCTGCTATCCTGATTTTTGGAGTGCGTTAACTTTTATTAGGTATTCGGTCCGGTTTTATTTGACACGGGGTGTTGGTAAGAATTGAATTAAAACTGAGAATTTATTAATACAGCTACAAACAAAAAACATTATTCAGCTACAGCTGAACTGACGTTTCAATTAATAACACACACACACACACACACACACACACACACATTAAGGAACTAGTCAGAAACTATAAACAACACATAAGCAGGAAGTCTGAATTACAAAGATATGGAGCTTTCAGTGCTGTGTTACACCACATGCCCTTGTACTGAATAACATAGATCTTTAAATACAGTTTTATCTGTCATTGAACATTATCCCTGGTACATTTTCTGTGCAGAATAATTGTACATTGTATTCTCTGCATTGCGGTTGTGGACACATGACACTTAAACATCTGTAATTGTCAAGGATGTATTACCCTTTGCTATGTCCTTGCCTGCATAACATAATTTAGTATGTTTTAATCTGACAGAAGTGGGGGGCTGTCTTGTTTCAGCAAAGGTTTGCTACTTTGCAGATAATTGTGGTCTGTATTGTGATCTTATAATTGGACTCTTTTTACATCTCTAGCTTATCAATATAAAAAAGTCATTTGGATAAGTTTTGAAAGATATCTGTCTTTACGTCCATGTTGTTTCCATAAGTATGCAATTACTGAGTTGTCGCACAGCCTGCGTTACAGTTACTAAAAAAAAAAACTTTACAGTTGGAAAAGCCAGTGTCCTCCTGGTATAATCTACAAGACAGTGTTACATCAGTGTCAAATCTACAGCATAGGTACCTTGTCATTAATTCAATATGCACCTGCTTAAAAATGTATCTTTGTGTTTGATTGAAGCAGACCACAACGACTGTCACTGGTCTCATTGGTAGTGCCGCATTTCCGCCTGCTCTTTCTTCATTTTAGCTTTCTGGTTAATGTAAACAAGTGGGATGTGTTTAGTAATGCATGCTTTGTAGCGTAACTGCAGTCTGTACTGAAAAGAGCCTGGACTAATGTTGTACTATAATATTATAGTTACTATAAAGACTGTGTTTTCAGTGTACTAATGTTTCTAATGTGTTGCAGTAATGTTCGTACTGCGTTGGCTACTGAATTGTACTTTTGAGTACAATTAGTATGCTAGAAGTCTGTAATAGTTTGCAAAGGTATAAATCAATCTTTACTTTAGTAAAAACTTTTAACTTGCTAGAATGGCAAAAAAAAGTGTTTACAACGCTGATGCCAGAAGGATGCTGGTGGATACCTGCCATTACTCAGGATAACCTAAGGCTTGTCTGGGATGGTGGAGAATTTTTGAGCTGATATTGCACCTGAGGCATTGATTGATAAAGATAAGATAAAGTGATTTATTTTGCCTACTGTGCTTACACACAGAGGAATTTGTCCTCCACATTTAAC
>JAOUQT010305998.1:0-15492 GCA_025769995.1 Xyliphius kryptos | reverse complement strand
ACCCATAATGTTGTGTGCATTGCAATATTTTGAGCAAAACTGTGCTCTTACCCTGCTAATTAAACCTTCACACTCTGTTCTTACTGCTGCAATGTGCAATTAATGAAGATTGACCACCAGGCTTGTCCAATTAAGCATCACTGACCATCAAAATGTCAGTGTCACTTTGCCACCCATTGTACGCTGGTCTTCTTTTTTGTTTAACATAGTGCTAAGGATCAAACTGTTCAAGTGATGTGTCCTCAGAGCTGATCCTTACTAAATCTTCCAGTGTTGAGACATTAAAAGCATTGCGCACTTTCGATTTCATTCTGTTTTGCGCTGAAAATCCACATTAACACTGAGCTGCTGAAATTGTAAAAACAAGCATGATCTCAACTAAATGAAAATCTTTCTGAAATCTGAGCAATAAGGCATTTAAGAGAGCAAAACGTCCCACAAACTGCTACAAGACTTTTCAGAAAATTGACCATTAAAAATAGTTTTAATCAATGGTCATTCAGGATGACCATTCTTCACCAAGTTATCCTGATACCATTTCAGTAGTGTGTAAATCTCATGTTCTCCATATGTGGTTACATGATCTGGCCATGAATCATGAGAGAAAATAGAGAAGCAACAAATAATCTTTGATTACTGTGAACCTCCTTGCTGTTTGTTAAATCTCATATTTTCCAGTTCATCAACAGTAACAGTTTAGATTATCTTTGACGCTTCGAAGATTTGAGCCTTTGAGATGAATGTTCTGAAATGTAATGACCATGCTGTCTTTCTTAGGTTTTAAGTTATTTGTCCTTCTGATGTGTGTGTGTGTGTGTGATCTCGCTGCGCTACATTTTGAGAAGCTGAATCAAGCCTAGTGTGCTGTATGAATTCCTGCATCTTTCAATTTGTTAATGGCCTGTCCTTCATAATCTTTACTGTCATAATACAGCTGTCAACAGCTTGTGGCAAAATGAGAGAATACTACTGAAGAATGCTTAACTTTGTAATTTCTCCAAACAGGTCATGAAGAAAGTGACAGAATCCATCAAAGATGAAACTCTCCATTTGCTCTGCAATATGCGGTGCTTTTCTTCTTATTTCAGTATTTTTGGACGTTACAGTGAGGTGTTTCATATGATGGTGCACGCCTGTATACTGTCCAAATGGAGAAAAACAGAAAGTACATGGTAAATGTGAGACAACTATCTCTGTGTCTTCACTGCAGAAGGTGTGTGTATTGTACAGCCCAACCCAACACTAATTGCATTAAGCTCATGCTTGCTTTTAGGGCTAAAGTGGTAGGTCTTCCATACAAGCTGTAGCAAGTCCTAGACTTTTTCAATCATTATTAGAGATTTTTGAGTGTTTAACGTTGCCAGTTCCAAACTGCGTGGCAAACAATGAAATGATAGGACATGTTCTCCTAAATCATTTCAAAAGAGTGCACCCATTCCACCAGAGGCACCCATTTTAACACTGACTTTGTTTTGCCACCAGTTATGATTGGTTGGTTCTGCATTAATAAACAAGCTATTGATTGTGCCCATTATGCCCTTTGCATGCAGTGTTCTATCTCTGCTAATCCACCTGGTACACCTCGCAAAACGTGCCTGCAATATGCAATAACGTTATCTATACCAGACACGTCTGTAACACAGTCAGTAGAAATATAATTATCGTTCTGAGCTTCTGTAATTGTCTGTCCTTTGACTTCGCCAGCAATTCAGCACAAGCCGTGTCATTATCATACGTCTTCGACACATACAATCCATTTTAATTCCATGAACAAAACCTGAGAGGTAAATTTGATGGAGGGTAGTTCCTCACGTGCGATCATTTACGCTGCAATAAACTTTATTTTCAGCTCTCTAAATTCTTTCTCTGCCATTTTCTCACATGTGCCAGACAATGGGTGCGCTAATGGCGTTTCTTTCGGAGAACTCGTTGAAATTATAAAATCGTGAGCATTTTGATGACTTTGACTCTCACCATGTTTTTTATAGTCTCTTTTTAAAAACGATTTGTTCCTGTAATAGTCATTTTCCCGGCTACATCTCTCCCTGAATTTGAATAAAAGTCACAGTACATTATCTGCTTTATGCTATCGTACCTGAGCCAGGCAAATTCACAAAGCCACGAAGTTCTAAAATGCCTCTATGCGCTTGTATTTTTGCATGAACTGCCAGAGGGTGACGGCTGCTGCAGTGGGGTTGAAGTTCAGCAGATGACTTTTTAGGATCGTAAGTAATTAAAGATGTAGAATGCTATAAGAAAACTGATATTTTTTGCTCCACCATTTCTATTCCTTTGTCAAAACAGCAGCTGCCAAAAAATGTTCCACTTATAATGACCGTTTGTCTTCATGTTGAGAAATAGATTAAGCAAGAGGGTGTTTTTGATAGACTCTTGTGGATGTGGTTCAGTAATAAATATTTAAAAATGAATACTAAATGAAGCAAGCATATGTATAGGGAATATATGTCGCCACTGGCAAGGTAGTTAGGAATGTTACTCGCAAATGAACTCGCAATTGTGACCATTTTAGTAGCAGCCTGGAACCCAAAGACATGCATGAACTGTCCTGCATTCTTAAAAATTGCACAAGTAAACCTTAATGGTATATTAATTGTCCCATGTAGCATCTTGGTCCTGGAGGAACATCATTTCGAATGACAATAAAATTAAAATAAAAATGTTTTGACTTGACTTGAAAGTGTACAAGATTTTATCATAGGTTTTCATATCCTTGTTGTACACTCTACACTCTAACATGTTCACTGTGGGTGGTTTTGAAAAGGTTCTGAGTGGGGGTAACCATGTTCACAGAGGCACTAAAAACTCTCGTTGATGTGCTTGTTGCACAATACAAATAGATTTGAAAGCTGGAATGGTTTGATTGCAATTCAAACCCTGTCACGTGAAGCTGCATGCAGTTATGAACTTTGCTGGAGGTCTGCTGTTTGTTCCCTAGCACCTCACGCTGTGCAATATTGCACTGGTGTCTTGTATCTCACACTAAAGGAAATCTATTTGCCAACATCTCATCTACTCCTCTGCTCACTATGCACCACCTGGATTCTTCCACCTACTGGCTGTGTCAATTTCTGGGATTGCAAGAAAACATTACCTACATCGCTGTCAAAGACACCGACCCACTCTCTCTGCATTCCCTGCTGCTTCTTCATACACTGCCTGCCCTCCTGAAAATCTTATTACATCTTTCGTATCCAGGAGACACTGACACAGACTGCTTTGTGGAATAGACTTCAGTGTTCTATGCGAGTTTCCTCGTGCCGTAGACTCACAACCTGCTCACCAAACCTTTAACATCACCATCAACAACTTCTCAACTTTGTCCAACATCTGCTCTCTCTCACAGACAAAAATTCTCTAGAACAACATTGCCCACAATCACTTTGATCTGTTTTCTGAGTGAAACCTGGCCGGGTGGGAGTTTGGCTGTAGTGTGCATTCCAGTAATCAATCTGTTTGTTTGTTTGTAATATCCAAGTTGTCTCTTCATTTAAATGTCTGGCTTTAAGAATTACTGGCCTATGTCCAGTTAATATACCGTCCACCTAACAGTTCAGTACATAATTTATTTATCTGAACTCAGTAAAGTTCTGACAGTAATTAGTTCACTGTACCGCTCTGATCACCTCTTTATTTCCTTCTGCACCTCCTTACCTGTTTCCAAGTCCCATCCAAAACTGCTACGTTCATAGCGAAACTTTTTTGCTGCTGACCCCTCTTCCCTATCTACTCTTCTCAGTGCGTCTCATTTCAATGACATCTGTCTACTTCATTTGACTACCTGGCACTGATTAAGTCTCGGTTTGTGCCTTCCTTATATTCTGCACCCTGGTTCACCAGCGAGCTTTTTGCCCTCAAAACGCTAGGTTGGCGTCTAGAGCAGCGGTAAAAGAACTGTGGTCTTGTGGTTAATTTTTTGGCATTTAAAAACCACATGGCTGATTATACAGCCACCCTAAGCTCACTGCTCATACTATACCAAGGTATTTAAAAAAGCTGGTTAAAGTCCTAAATGGCTGTTCACCACAGTCAAAAAACTGGTGCGCCTCCCCCTGCGACTCAGTTGTTCTCTGGGTTGTTTTGTGTGAAGCCTTCCTTAACTTTTTAGTGACAAGGTGTCAACAATCTCTTGGGGACTTAAGCTTGCACCTGAACCTGCATCTGCCCCATCCTATAATTGGCTGGTGTCTGGTTCCTGCCTTTTTTCTTCCTTCCTACCTGTTGATTCTGCAGAAGTCTCACAAATTATTACTAAGTCAAATTCTACCACATCCGCCTGTCTAGACCCAATCCCTACCTTCCTCTTTCAGTCCTCTGTGGCTGCTTTTGCTGCCCTCTATCTGTCACACTTACAATCTATCACTTTCCTCTGGCTATGATCCTCCATCATAGAAACTCGATGCAGTCACTCCCATAATCAAGAAGCCTGATCTTGATATCACTGAACTCAGTAAATTTAGACCGGTTTAAATCCTACCATTTATTTCTAAGGGTTAAAATTCCACTGCTACGCAGTCAACATGCTGGTTTACCTCAGCCCCAGGTCCTCTGATCTCCAACTGAACTTCTATACATTGGCTCGAAATCTGCACTTTCCTCTTTTTCTTGCCCAGTTCTTCTCAATGGCAACACCTCTGTATTTTCTCTCAGGCACCTCGACAGTCAGTCTAAATATTTATATAGTCATTTATTCTCTGTGTAGAGAACTAGAACTGACAATGACATCAATTGGCAGAATGACGGAAAGAAGTCGGTAAAAAACATGAGACACACAAAGAGAGAAAGAAGGAAGAAAACAAACCAAAAATAAATCTCCCAACAAAAACAAACAGGCACAGAATACTAATGCGGCAATATCAGATATTCCAGATGAATACATAATCATTTCATTATACATACTGAATTTACACGCCTCACACAAACTTCACCTATGATTTGGGGGCTGTGTTGTCTTGTTTGGTGGCCATAAATACCCGTGTGTGCACCTATGTGACCTAGCTCTGCATGCAAATTCCATCTATTTAAAGCAATTCCCAAATCCTGTGATATAAGGACAGAACCAACCCTAGACAGAGAGCCACTCCATCGTAGGGCACACAGTCACAGTCTTCACACAGTCACACACTTTAGAGAC
Source organism: Xyliphius kryptos (assembly GCA_025769995.1). Lineage (NCBI taxonomy): Eukaryota > Metazoa > Chordata > Actinopteri > Siluriformes > Aspredinidae > Xyliphius > Xyliphius kryptos. Next base: position 10,340 of record JAOUQT010305998.1, on the reverse strand, counting down.
ACTAATTAAACAAATGGACAAGTCTTTGGAAGGAAACTCAAATTTAAACAGTAATATCCCGGGTCATCCCACCCACTGTTTGAACCCGGTTCCTTTTTGCTGTGAGGCCACAGTGCTACCAATTGTGCCACCGTGCCATGCCCAGTTCCCAAATACTTTCAGATAAATGAAGGCACTTTGTGGACATGCACTAGCTTTTACAGGTTTGGGAGAAAGACTCATGAATTATGCTTGTGTCTATGTTGTTATTACAAAAGTAGCGTCCTGCCCTGGATACCCCGCCACATGCAGCCCTAATGTCACTCGCCACTGCTGGTTTTGAAGTGGCAGTGAACGCTCTGCCTCTCTGATTACCTGGGACAGCGTGCCCCCGACGTCCTCAGGTACTCCTTGTCACCTTCTTAGAAGGAATAAAGTCACTCAGCACTCTGTACCAATCAACACCACTTAAGAACAACATTTGTATTATTTTCACTGTTCTGTCCTGCACTCGGGGGCACAAGTCCACTTTATGTATTATGTGGAGCAGGAACACCTGGCAGGTAGCAACATTTACCGGCTTTGGGTAAACGGAAGACAGACAGAGATTTAATGTCCCGATATCTGATAGCTGCCAGTGTTTCAGCACTTAGAGGTTGTTCCCATACCACGAGTATACCACGAGTATACCAAGAGTGGAAGAAATATCAATAAACATCCAGCTAAAGGTCACACAGAGGTCAAAACATGTGGATGATTTGCATATGGAGGATGTTTTCAACCTTGTTTCTGTTGAGACTGTTGAGCAAGTGAAGGAAGAATGGGAAAGAATTCCACCTTTAACAATTAGTTTCCTCAGTTCCCAAACTGTTAATGATTGTTGTATCAGTTTGGACATTAAATATCTTGTCTTTGTAGAGTAATACATATACATATATATATATATATATACACACTATAATGCCAAAAGTATTCGCTCGCCTGCCTTGACTCACATATTTAGCTGCTTGACCATATAAACCCATATTATGAAGCTCTCTGCACACTGTTCTTGGCTTTTGGCAATATAGTGCATGTTCATTTTTATAAATCTATCAAAGCTCTATATAAAGCACCATTAGCTTGTGTGCAGGTGAATAATTTAAGAACAGGTTGGTTTTTTACTCTGTATGGTGAGAAACAGGGAAGTGTTCTTTCCCCTATGTTGTTTGCTCTCTATGTTAATGATTTAGCACAAAAAATTAATGTAGATAATCTGGTGGGCCTTACAGCAAGAAGCTCCCGGGTTTGAGCCCCGGGCGAGGCAACACAATCAATTTCTGTGCGGAGTTTGTATATTCTCCCCAGTTTCGTGCATTCCAAAGACATGCATGATTTATGATGTATGGTTTATTGGTGTCTCCAAATTGCCCATTAGTGTGTGAATGTGTGTGTGTGTGGAGGGCGCCGTATGATGGATTAGCGCCCTGTATGCGTTTGTTCCTGCATTCGCGCCCAGAGTGCCCGGATGGGCACCAGGTTTCCTGTGAATTATTATTAGTAATAATTATTAGAATTAGTATTAAGCGGGTATAGAAAATGAATGCTCAGCAATGGAAATGTCAACACTTAAGCAGATCATGTTGCAGATATATAAACATCAGTGGAAAATTGAGGTGCTTAAAAACCCAAAATTAAAAAGTTATGTTACATTTAAAGACAATTTTGAGACCAAACCTTACATAAAGTGTCATTTAAAAGGAAGATCCCTCTGTGCATGGGTGGGACATTGGGGCAGTGGATAGTGTGGTTTGATCCCCGGATGTGGTGACCTAGGACTTTCTGCACGGCGTTTGCATGTTCTCCCTGTGTTTACTTCAGGTGCTCCGGTTTCCTCCCACAGTTCAAAGACATGCATGTTAGGTGAATTGGAGATTGTCACTGACTTGTGTATGGATATGACTTGAGTATAAAATGTGAAACTTGTGTATAAATATACTATTGTTTCTGTTGACAAACCAATAAAAGTTCATCTGTGTTCCGGTAGGAGAGGCTGTTTTGCCTCTTGCAATAAAGGGATTATTGAGGAAACTACGTTTGTGTTTTTTATGCGATCTAGGTGTTTTTTTGTTGTTTTTGTTGTTTGACTGTGCGTTAGATGATGACCTGAAAATGCAAAGATTCAGTGGGTATTTTGGGTATCAGATCTCACTTTTATTTATCCTGCTCTTGCTACAAAACACAAACAAACACATTCCATAGGTCTTAAATTGCTCCTTTAAAATAATCCATACCATAATCGATTCTTTCTCGGCTATTTCTGCACACACACACACACACCTTTAAAGACTCTTTGCTTATAGACTGTTAATCTGTTATCACCCAAATGAGATTGTGATTCCTTACTCAGTCTGGTTCCTCTCAAGGTTTCTTACTCTTAGCATCTCAGGAAGTTCCTTGCCACGGTCTCTGTCTGGTCGCTGTCTTCATGATTATATTCATTGTTTAATTTTTGTAAATATGTCAGAAAAACTCTATAGAAATACAAATGAATTGAACTGCAATGTTTTAATGGTTGAATCTATTTGTGTTGTTTATCTTAAATGTACTGACCTCATTTTAAGATCTAGATGTCTGCTTGTCTGTTCTTAGAAGTAAATTCATACAGTATATAGGGTGTCCTTTGTTTATTTTGTTTACATGTCTGAGAATGCTTGCTTAAGTAATACATTATTAGCTATTGCAGCTGTGTTCTCTTGCATGCAGGATCAGTGCAGATCATCCATCTTTGTCACTGTAATGTGATATTCTGCCTCAGTTTTGCTGGATTATGAAAAATCTAATTTAAGTCTGAATAATCAATATTAGATCTGTTCTATATGTCAGATTATTTAAAGCTTCTGCAAATTTATTATTTTTTTGTTTTTGATTACTTTATTGATCCTGGAGGAAAATTATTCTCTGCATTTAACCCATCCTGGAACTGTTTGATGCCCCACTGAGGCGCACGGGGAGCAGTTGGGGGGGTTGGGTGCCATGCTCAACGGCATTTCGGCCATGACTTGCCTCGAGTGGGAATCAAACCGGCGAACTTAGTCCCCAGCCCTCTACCCTCGCCATTTTTGCCACGGCTGAGCGTAAGATTTTATTTTTTTTGAATATCAGCAAGGCTTATTTAACGATTTTAATAATACCAATGTAATTTTAATACCATAAACATATAAGGACATAACCAGCCTCTTAACATGAAGCATGGACCATTATCTGGGTCCAGATTTTATAATGTAGTTGAGAAAAATTTAATCCGAAAACATTCGCTGTGTATATCTCAAACTCTTTTATTAGATAATGTCAAAACAAGAGACGAGACAAAACAAAAACACGCCTAGAGTGAGCAAAGACAGAGCCACACATTCAGAGTTGCAAAACCTCATTTCAGGGTGGAAATGTCATGAGTCTCTGTGTCAATGTAATTGTTTATCTTACATGTTATCAGATTGATAAGTGTCTGGTGTAATCTCTGACACCTGAACTCGGTCTTGATATGCCTCATGTCATGCACTGACTCCACCTTTTTATACAACATTGCATTAACTATTTTCTTGATTGTGCCTCTAAATGATGCATTAGTAGTCTAGTCTCACTGTACGTTGACATTTGTTGACAGTGCAAATATATTTTAGCCAAGATATCAGAAATATAGACAGTATTTCTATAAGTGTAATAACTCGGGGCAGTACAGTGGTGCAATGGATACCCGGGGCTCATGATTCGAGCCCCAGGTAGAGCGACTCTGGAAATTTCTGTGTGGAGTGTGCATGTTCTTCCCGTGTCCACACAGGTTTTCTTCTGGTACTCTGGTTTTCTCCTACATTCCAAAGACATGCATGATAGATTAATTAGTGATTCTAAATTGCCCAATTTAGATGATCGATTTTAACAACCTTGCGTAAATCCTGTTACTGCAATTGAGAATAGGAAAAAGATTTATGTCATTAAAGCAAAAATACTGCAGGTTCTTGGCTTGTAAAAAAGTTATTAGCACTCTGATGAAAATATTGATTAATAGCACGCATGGATATATAACTAATGTGTTATAATTTTGAACATGTGGCAGTTTACAGGATATTAAACAGGTGAGAATTCAGGGACTTGCTGCCGTGTTATGATCAGCAGATGATGCTAATAAATGAGACAGTCTGCTCTCCAGGTCTGGATAAATGATCCAGCTGTCTCAGGATAACAATTGGGAAGATGAATTTTGTAGAAAATTCAATGCACAAATTAGTCTTATTTTCTTATCTGTATTTCACTGAATTAAATAAAACTAAAATAGAATTCAAAGGAAAAGACCTAAGACAGTTGAGCAAGTAGAATCCTACATTAGGCAAGAATGGTTTAACATTCCTATCCCTTAACTTGTTTACAGACTGTTGAAAGAGAAAAGGGGATGTCTCACAGCGGTAAACCTTTTTGCGATGTGTTGTCATGAAATTTAAAATCACCTATTTAAGTGATAGATTTTCTCAGTTTAAACATTTGATATATCATATATCTGTTCTAAAGAATCTGGAGAGTGAAGAGGCACACAATCTAAGCTGCTTGAGGTCTAGTGTGAAGTTTCCACAAATAGTGATGGTTTGGAGAGTCATATCATCCCAAGACACAAGTCAGAACAAAAGTACCTATACCTAGTTTAATAACCACAGTATCACTGTGCTTGATTGACCTAAATTCTCTATAGGTTATTGTCTAGAGGAAGATGAGAGGCACCAGACCCAACAATGCAGATGTGCTGAATGCTGCTATCAAAGTAGTCTGGGCTTCCATAACACCTCAGAAGTGTTACAGGCTGATCACCTCCATGCAAAAAGAGCCCCGACCAAGTATTAAGTGCATTTACTGTACATACTTTTCAGTTCATCAAGATATATGCATTTAAATTAATAAACTTTTTCACTTGGTCATAATATTTCACTAAAATATTATATGTTTTCTTATATATAATCATTTTCTGAAATAATTATTTTGGCTTTTCATTGGCTATAAGACGTAATCATCAACAGAAATAAACACTTGAAATAAATATCTATATAATGTATGTGTTTGTATTAAATTACTGAAATAAATGAACTTTTCTGATGATATTCTAATTTATTTAGATGCTTCTGTATTTAAAAGCAGACCAATTTTCATACAAAAATACATAATGAAGTTTAAAAGTCAGTGTCTCCAGAAGAACTGTACCAGATGCTATTAGACACTCTAGCAGATAATAGAATAAACTTGGCATGTAAAATACTGGAAATTATAAAACATCACAAACTGTAGCTTGTAACAATGATTAAAGAACATCTACAACAAATACTGACTTCCTGATTTTCTTACTGCACGTTATAGTCATTTTATTTATGTAGAAACTGTCACGTTGCTAAAATCCTCCCTGGGGTTGCAATTTGCCATTTGTGTCCGTCTCTGAGTCACTATGTGTGTGTCTGTGTGTGCATGTTGGCGCGGCGTTGTACATCTCCCGGGGCGTCCACTGTAACTGCCGTCACCTGAATTCAATTTTTGTCTCATTCGTGCGCAGCACATTCATTTTGCGTTTGTGCTTGTGCGTATGCTTTTAGCTACCTGTTCCGAGTCTCAGATTGGAACCAGCAGTCCCCTGATCCTTGTCCCTCACATGCCACATATTGTAAAATGAATCTCCCTGCATTTCCGTCCTTCTTTTTGTAAAATTTGCACATGATGGCAACCCCATCTAATAACAGAAGTTATTCTTTGTTCGGAGGTCATTTACCTAAGACTTTTCAATAATCGGCTGCTAATCATCAGTGAGTGTCTGAAGAGAATCAGACACAGGTCGTCTGAGTATTTTGACGATCACAAGTGGCCTGTTATGTATAATGTTGCTTTATGTTGAATTCTGGTGGTATTGTTGGTATTACCTTGTTTCACAAAAGCCTGGAATAACTAACAACTAGGCAGCAAATAACCTGACAATGTTATGTCTTATTTTCATACCAGACAGGGAGATTATTCAAAAGAAGCCCTTGATATTATTATATATTATTGTACATCTTTACTATCAGAAGGGTTAGGAAAGGTTTTAATCCCTGAGAGAACCTTTTATTTCAGTAAGAGTATTGTGTGTATTAACTGCATTAATCATCAGCACAATGGAACAAAATTTCCCCGTCTTAGATTAATAACAGAATATTTGGGGCCTCCTTCAAGTGAATCCCCCTGAATCATCCTCACGTTAGTTCTGCATGCTGAGAGCAACTTGCTCAGAATCTCTGAGGCAATATTATTCCCACATTATTACATCTCATACACCAATAAGTTTGTAAATGATCCATTTTACAGATCAGACACACAGAGTTCATGTAAATCCCTCAGCAATCATGAATCCAAACTGGATTATTATAGACTGGATTTAGATTTTGAGGAGCACTGCACAGATTGTAAATATTGAATGTTTATATTTGTTTTATCTGCACTCCAACAACTGCACACACACACACACACACACACATACACTCAAACACACAAATGCTGTGCTACAGACATCCTGAGTGTTAGTAATAAACAATCAGGAGAAACTGACTAGTTAATACAATGTGGCAAAAAAATCCTCTCTCACCTCGGGCATCGAAGAACTCCTCGTCTGAGCTGTCAATGGACTCTTGTACAATGTTCTGCAGTCTCCACTGGGACGCGCTGAATTTACGTGGGACATCTAGGACAATAAATAAGATCATAATTATGTAGAAGTACACATAGCTTTAATTACACATAGCAAAGGTTTTTGGACACTGCTGTTTCGGGTGGGGCAGAGAGGGCAACTAAGTAGAAAAATTGCACAAGGAAAGCCCGTCTTGCAACACATTGTTGATGTGCCCTCTAGAGCAGTTTTTGTACACTGGTGATGGGGTGGCTATATCATGCCATAGACATGATATAACAAAAATGCCCCTGGCCGTAAAACAGCCTGAGTCTGCTGTCCATTGTTAACAGTGCTTAAAAAAAATTAAAGATACATGATTCAGGACAGACTCCACAAGCTAGCAAACTTCCTCCATATGCCAGTCGACCCATGACCTCTGTAGCAGCTCCACCTGTTGAACTTTCAGATCACCCACTCACAGACTACTGCCCTTGGTACCCTGCAATACCACTGGCACCACACCACTGGGTTCCAACTATATGTCTGCTGTCAAAGTCATTTACCCCTAGCTAGTATATGTTGCCTTCAGCTGTGTTATATGAGAGAAAGTTGTAAAGTAACCACCAATTGGGGCATCAATGATACATGTATTGCAAAGTAAATACTAAAGAGTGCTCAAAAATCTGTGCCCTGCTTGATGCGATTTTGTACTGTGTGTGTGTGTTGTTGTGTAAAAGATGGCGGAGGGAGACATTAAAAATAGCCGTCACTAACTATGTTATTATGCAGCTCTTAGTGGAGAAGCCTTGTTTTACCCCGATTTTCAGCCCCAACACAAACAATAAAAACTGGAGAAATATTGAACCTGTCACTTATCCTGAGAGAAAGTGTGAGATTGTACACGGTTTGTGTTGAAAAAATGTCTATTTAAATGAAGGTAAACACAAAGAAAGTGGGGAACATCCGATTTTAAGAAATTAACATGGTACAGGGGAGTAAAGGGAAGAGTTTTTAGTACCCAGTGTCAAAGAAATCCTCACAACTCTAAAAGAAAATGATCAACTGATGAGATATTATGGGATGAGAAAAGTTTCTCTATGTAACTGGATGCAAATGTAATGTAATGTGAATGGAGTTTCTAGGTGAAGGTATAAGGCTTTTAAAAGAGGTCGTTTTGAAACATGCCGATTCTCAGTCACCTACGCACTCTTAATTCTCACCATAAAAATAAAAGGAGTGACTTGGAAAGAGTGATAGAATGTGAACGTGAGAGTGGTATTTCTGTAATTTGGCTTTGTGGCTCAAAGTCAAAGACTTTCACTTGTTACAGCAGTTTAAAAACTCCACCCATTTACTCCTATAGAACATTTTTGAAACTTAATTATTTTAAAAACCATAAATCACATCAACTCGGGTCTCGATTACCTACGCGACAGTGTTTGGAATCTGTTAAGTGGTTGGGGCTGTAATAAACATGAAAATCTTCTCAAGAAGAAGAAAGAGATAACAATAAGACACAAGACTTTTAAGGCCACTGACGGTCTATGAAGCGTCTATGAGAACAGAGGAAGGTATTGAGAGGAAAGTAAACAAACATCTTCTTGAGTGGCTTGGTATTCCCCCAACAAGTTGAGCTCTACACCGGTCAACTTCAGCTTCCCTCATCGTCAGTAGCGGAGGTATTCAAAGTGGCTAAGTATAAGGCTGTGATGCTGCTGAAAGACTCCACTGATAAGGTGGAGAGATGAGAGTCAAATTTTTCATAAGAGCTGGATTTAAAGGAGCTGCAGGTGCACCAGAGACACAAGAAGAATGTAAGCTGAAGTTGAGGGGCATCATTGGCAACCCCTGTTCAAGGCATCAGGGACTAGGATCAACCCACTTTCAACAATGGGCAAAAGCTGATCCAAGGCAGAGGACAGACATGGTTCACACTGAGGTCCGGCCACTGGAGGAGGAGGGCAGTGGGCCAGGGCCACTGAGCTGGCTGAACAAGGAATTGGGACCTGCCACTTGAAGAGTCACTGGAGATTGGAGACTTTCCAGATCTCATTCCTGCTCCGTTTAGTCTATGACACCCTTCCATCACCAACAAATCTGTACAAGTGGGGAACAGTGCAGACTATGAGGCGAGACAGGAACAATAGCTCACATTCTGGCAGGATGTAAAGTTGCTCTCAGCCAGGGAAGATACAAATGGTGCCATGGAAAGGTAGAGTACTGGCTGGCATCTGACATGGAGCAGCAGTTACAGAGAAAACATCAAGTCCAAGCAAGACCATCTAGTTCATTAGGAAGAGAGAAAAACCTTGCTTTCAAAGAGGTGAGAAGTCTCACAAGGTTCTCCTGCAGTTGACACCATCATGGGAGATGAGGGTGGCTCTAGGAAGGAAACTTCACTTTTCACAGGTTGTGCAAACTTCCCTGAGACCAGATGTGGGAAGAAGGATGTGCTAAAGCTGCTGAAAAGAAGGCTACCAAGTACTACTGTTTTTAAGAGATTGCACTGGTCCCTGACCCTGTATTTTGATAAGATGAGATACGTGTTTATAAAATGTGCTTTTTATTTGAGTCATGGCTGCTATCCATATGTTTTATATCAGTTTGGTTGTCATTTGTTTATGAATAACGTGTTTCTAAAATGTTTTTAATAGAAAAATTCAGTATATTGCTTTCACTGACCATACTTTGCTTTCGATGAGGTGTCCAGCCACAAGCCATTAATAGACATGATGTTTCAAATACAGAGGGGCAAAAAAGCATTTAGTCAGCCATTAGTTTTATTTGGTCAATAACAAAATTTCAACTCAATACTTTGTAACAAACTTTTCGGCAAGAGAATTAGAATGACAGAGATCAAATGTTTCCTTTCAAATCTTCACCAGGTTTGTACACACTGTAGCTGATACGTTAGCCAATTCCTCCATGCAGATCTCCTTTAGAGAAGTGATCTTTTACAGCTGTCTCTGGGAAACACGGACTTTTAACACATTTTCTACTAATTTTCTATGGAGTTGAGGTCTGGATACTGACTAGGCCACTCCAGGACCTTGAAATGCTTTTTACGTAGCAACTCCTTCGTTGCCTAAACGGTGTGTTTGAGATTATTGTCATGCTGGAAGACCCAGGCATGTTCCATTTTCAATGCTCTCACTGATGGAAAGAGGTTTTGGCTTAAAATCTCACAATACATGTCCCTATTCAGTTTCCCTCTTTAACATGGATCAGTTGTCCTGTCCCATTTGAAAATAACAGCCCAAAAGCATAATGTTTCCACTTACATTTTTCACAATAGGTATGGTGTTATTACAGTAGGATGCAACTCAGCATTCTTCTTCCTCCAGAAATAAGGAGTTGAGTTTTTACCAAAGAGTTCCATGTTGGTTTTATCTGACCACATGATATTCTCCCAATCCTCTTCTAGATCATCCATATGCTCTCTGGCAAACAGCCTGGACATGTACTGGCTTAAGCAGAGGGACAGGCCTGGCACTGCAGGACTTTATTCCCTCTCGGCGTAGTGTGTGGTAGCCTTCGGTCCCAGCTCTCTGCATTTCATTCATGAGGTCCCTCTGGATTTTGTTGCTCACTGATCTCATGATCATTTTGACCCCACATGATGAGAACCTGCGTGGGGTTCCGAATAGAGGTAGATTGGCCACTTCACCGTCAACAAACGGTGAACTCGTGAGAGTGGCCGGGCGACAGC
>JAOUQT010305982.1:0-15493 GCA_025769995.1 Xyliphius kryptos | reverse complement strand
GGGGGAGAAGTGCAACTCCGGAGCAGAAGCGTGAGGAGGAGTAAGAGCGCGCGCGCGTGCGTGTGTGTGTAGGGGATCAAACAAAAGCTCGGGCGCGTTGGGGAGCAGGGTTTTCGGTCCAGTGAAATTTGGGGAGCGTTCTGTTCAGTGGATGTAAGGCATGTCGGCGGCGCGGGAGTGCAGAGGACGGCGGGCGGCAGGAAGCTTGGCACCGTGGCGATGCCAGCAGCAGCGGCGGCTCTGCGGCGGCGGCCTCCCCCACTTCAGCGTCCTCCTGCTCGGCTGCAGCCTGTTGCGCACCGCCGCCTCCGCCGGTAAGTCAACCTCCTAACTCTGCTCTCACTGAACAATCTGTGTGTTATTCCTCCAACTTTACATCAGTCATCTCACCTGGGTGTGTGTTCATGTGTATATATTTGTGTGTGTGTGTCTAAATCTCGGGGTTCCACTGTGTTGTGTATCTGTGAGCGCGTAAAGAAGTGCGTTAAGCACCCCATTCACCCTCAGAGTTAAGATTCTGAAGATACAGCCACACTTCTATCTTAATCTCTTAATTTAATTTGCAGTATTTAATAATTTTATAGTTTAAAATTAAATAAACTGCCAAGATTGATCCACAGGGAAAAGCGCACAGAGAATGGCTTTGATTTATCATTATTTATGTATCCTCAGCTTTTAAGAGACTCAAAACTCATCAAATCATTTCCCATTACTTAATTTAATCAATTAAATAACTACATGTTTATTTGGATATTTTTTTGTAACCTGGTGGAAAATAAATTGATAAATACAGCTGACGTTTGTAATAAATATATGTTTATTACAATTATTAATTTCTTTAGCGGTATTTTAAGTAATTTTTTGAGGAACTTAAAAAAAAAACAGTGTAAGAATAGATTTTGGTAGCATAAAGAATTTTTCTGTTCTGTTGAGAACCTTATTCACAGCGGTGTAACTCTGGAGAACATTTTTATCATGCAGAGAACCTTTTATGCATGCAAATTTTTTTTTTTTTTTTTTTTTTTTTTTTTAACTGTAGATACATGGTTTCATATGGCACTGAATTCTTTACAAAAGTTCCCTAAAGAACATGACATTATGTGTCATGTTTTTGAGAAAAATTGTACATCACGAGGTGTTGGTTTAAAATAATTAGTAATTTTCGTGTAACAGTCTTATTTGTGGTTTTCTGCAGCAGTAGAACCTCACGGTCACAACATAAAGACACTGAGACGTTCTGTGTGGATTTATTAAATATAAATAGTACACTGTGGAACCGGCCCTGTGCTCTGAGGGCCGAATGGTTCCTATCTGGATAAATGGCTTTAATAATAATCTGCAGCACTGATGCTGATTTGATGCAGACAAGCGAGCGAGTCCTGCGAAACGTCCACCATGTAATGCTGCCTTGTTTTAAAAGCGCCAGGCCGCACTCTGGTCTGGGTCGTGTACGTCAACGTCACGCGCACCGACTGCCGGGGAGATTTCAGTGGATTGTTTTGGAAAACATGTCAAAGCTGATCGGATCCAGCAGTTCAGACAGAATCAGTCCTGTAAGCGCCTTCATTCGGAGCTTGTGTTCTGTGGGTCTGCCTTCTGTGATTTGGGGTTCCGTGGTGTTTCTGTGTGACTCGTGTGGTGGGTTAAATAAATGACCCTGCTTCAGAGTGTCGAGCTATCGATTCCTCATGCACATGGAGGAAATTAGGGGACGTTTGAAGAATAAAATAATAAATGCAGCCATAAACTCAGCGTGCAGTTTTGACAGAGGTCCGTTTTTCTTTTTTAAGGCCGTGTGCTCGATGGAGATCGTTGGGAAATCGGGGTTTTATTTGCAGTGATGATGCAGTGCAGCTGGGAGAATCAGGATGGCTAGATGTTTTGGGTTGCGCTTTATGCTACGATATATAACGTACACCACGGTCAAAAGTATAACAAGGTTCCGCTCATCTGAAAAAGGTTCTTGTGGTCAGACACTGATGTTAGGGGAATCTGAATGTTGAGGGTTGAAATCCCACGTCCACTGAAATTAACAATGTGGGCCCTTGAGCAAGGCCCTTAATCCTAATGGCTCCAAGGATTCTGTATGTAACCCTGTGTTCTGACCCCAATTAAATTGTGACATTTGTAGGTCGCTTTGATTAAAAGTGACCCAATATATATGGATATGACCCAATATGTTAGATTAGAGGGACCATTCTAATGTCAAATTAACTTTCTGGCCTTCCCCAAACTGTTTCCATAAAGTTGCAAGCATGCCGTTTGTCCTGAATCCATTTATTGAATAAGTTGTGTCCCAATACTTTTGTCCGAATTGTGTCCCAGGTTCACTTCCCTCAGTAGAATCTGCGTCCATGATGTCAGAGGTGATGATGTCACAGTTTGTGTGTTTTTCATGACTAATCGATGTATGACTTAATGTATGTGTATACACTTGACGTGGCGCATGCGGCCCCCTTGTCCCGGCCCATGTCCAGCTTTGACCCAGCTGTCCCATCGGTCTTTAAGTCACTTCTCCTTTATTGACTCAGAGTGTTGATCCTTAAATCAAATTAAAGCTCGTGTTGGTTTTTCCTCTTCACACCGGGACAATGGGGCTGTTAACGTGCCATGAGGGCGTGTGTGAGTGCCTTAAGCCCCTCAGTCAGGGGCCCTTTGTGAGGTCAGGGCTGCTTCATTTGCCTTCGAAAAGGAACTCGGAATAAGATACTGCGTGATTATGCGGCGCAAAAACCTCCTATTGACTGAGATGCATTAAGTGGAGCACTCGTAAAGAGCGGCGAGGGAGAGAGGAGGAGGAGGAGGAGGGGGGGTCTCGTGGTGAAGATGCAGACTCGATGCCACTTATGAAAAATGTTATAGTTGTCAATTCAGAGTCTCTAAACATAAAGAATAATATTATTAAAGCAATAAATCACAGGAAAGTGGCGTTATAAGGCCCAACGCACTACGGTGGAGAGCGTGATAACAACGTAAAAGTTGGCAATTGTTGAATGGAGTTTGGAGTTTATATATTTCAAATGAACGTATCATTAAAAGTTTCAGATTTGTAGGTACTCCCAAGCCCCTGATCCATCTAAGGGGTTGCGTTTGATGGCGAACAAACGATCGAACGAAGGAAAGCGAGAACCCCTTCATTTTTTAAGGACATTGTAAGGAATAGCATTGTCAAGTGTCAGCCTAGTAGGTACTCAGGAAGTGAGAGAATTAGTGCTGAGTCAGTGAGCGCTTTGCCTTTTATTGGTATGGATAATACACAACCTCGAGTGTCTTATTGATTTTATAAAAAAGTTTGCGAACACACTATAATAAAAAAACGAGGTTCAAGTCATAAATGTTTTATTGAAGGCAAAATCACTGCGGTTTCGCTAAAATAAAATACTGCCATCTAGTGGCCAAATTACAGAACACAGTCGGGAAAATAATGTAATGTACATCACGCATTGATATAAATGTGAAGCGTTCAAAGGTGTGTGTTATTGTGTGTTAAGGTGCTCCGTGATGTCACAGCTGGAAAAACGTCTCAGCCAATCAGATTAAAGTAGTGGAACTGGCCGCTTTATAATAAGGACTAAGTTTCTCAATAAACATGAACTTATCGTCCACTTTTTGATACACCTTCTTGTTTCTTTTCTTATTGTTCAGTACATCAGCTCCACTGATCATACAGATGGACTTTGTAGTTCTAGAATTACATTTTGTAGTCCTATAGTTTCTCTACGACCCTGTTGCTCTGTTCTCTAATGATCAGGACCATGGACAGAGCAGGTATTATTAGGGTGGTGGATGAGACACTGACGTGGTGGTGTGTGATTGCTGATGGAGGATTAGAAGATGAATAACGCAGACTGGTTATGAAAAGCCCTGACCGATCGGACGTCATGTTTGCTTGCTGGATGAAGCTGCCGGTGATTCATTTTGGGGTTAATCTGGACGTGGGCACTGGGCTCTGGGGTTCAGTGCAGGGTCAGGGTGTGCGGTACCGATGTTATTCATGCACAGCGCTCTGAGAAGCTCGCTGTGTGACGGTGTTGTGCAGAACGAAAGTTCTATGTAGCGAGGATCAGATTTCTGAGAAGCTGCGGATTTTAATATGGTTGTTCCTGCTGCTCTGAGATCAGGGTCAGGGTGAGTTTAAGAGGTTCTGTTTCACAGGTTCTCCTCCGACTGGGTTTAAATCAACCGATACTCCTCAACTAAATAGTATTAAATGTTTTATTCTGATGAAATGCAGATTGTGTATAAGCTTCACCTTTTTGTTTTTGAGATCAGAGGGTATCATCTTTACCACTGTTCCTAATTCAAACCGGATTTTTGGAAAACCTTTGGTTCTGTTGGGGTTCCGGGGGTCGAGCTGATGTACAATATGTGGGGGCCAGCGCCTGTGCCTCACTGCAAGAAGATCCTGTGTTTGATTTTTTTAGGGAGGGGTGGTTACAAGGCCCTTTCTTTGTGGAGCCTGCATGTCCTCCCCGTGTCTGTGTGGGGTTTCCATCAAGCAAGGTCCGTATACACAACGTCCTGACCTCAACCCCTTTTAAACTAAACTAGAACAAAGTTTGTGAGCCAGGTTTTCTCCTCCAAACTCTGTTTCTAACCTCACAAATGTTCTCCTTGTGGACAAATGGGCCGAGATGCCCTCAGATACACTCAACAATCTTGCGGAAAGCATGTACAGAGGCGTGGAAGCTGTTGTAGCTGCAGATGGAGGACAGTGGAATCTGTAGCTGACCCAACATTCGTTCTCTCCTATAGAGTTCCATTTGGGTTATTATCTGGAGTTCTGATAAAAGAAGAACCATGTTAAGGTTCTCCGTCAGTTTCGATCGTTAAACACAGCGGCGCTCCGACGACGCAGCGAGAAATCAACATGGCTCTCATTTTAAACAACTCGTAAGTCTCACCTGATAAAACCCTGCAGTGTTGGAAACCAGCGGCAGAGTTCTGCGGGTCTGTGGTTCTCCGGTTCTCTGGCTTTTCCATTCCGCAGCTGAAAGCGTTCCAGCGACGGACAGCTTTATATCTACGTCAACAAGAAACAGTTCCTCGTTCGACTATAAACATCCAGAGAGCTTTTACACAGGAACTTAGAGCCACCTTCTGCACAGCTGTGTGTGTTTAGACGTCCTCTCAGACCTGGCTTTCCCAGACCCCATTCTCTCAGACCACGTTCTCCTTGATTTAGTTTTCCAAACCCCGTTCTCAGGACCCAGTTCTCCCAAACTTGTTCTCCTGTCCTCTAGACCCTGTTCTCTTGTCCTCCCAGACCCCGTCCTCCTAGACTTAGTTCTCCCAATCCATCCTCCGGACCCTGTTCCCACAGACCCCACTCTCCCAGACCATCTCCCGACCTTGTTCTCCTGCCCTTTAGACCCTGTTTTCTTGTCCTCCCGACTGTTCTCCTGTTTTTCGGGCCCTGTCCTCTCGACCCCTTCCTCCCACCCCTGTTCTCCTAACCCTGTAGATTATAAAAGCAAGGTTCCCATAAACTTGGCTCCGGTGTCCACATGTAGTTGTGGTTCTTTATTAGGTTCTCCTCCATGTTTCTGCTGTTTATCATATCAGCTCCACTAGATGTTCTTGGCAGCTCCACAGTTCTGGAGTTTATCTGAAGTCCCCTGAGAATCATTCAGCACCTGGAGATTCTATTCTGCAGCCGTAACCGCCTTTGTTCTTCTGTAAAGGCTTTCTATAAGAATTTGTAGAAGTTGTTGCTCTTTAATCCAGAAGAGCATTGGTGAGGTCAGACACTGAAGTTGGGGTGAGAAAACCCGGTTCATCTGTTGAACAGGGTTCATGTCTCATGCCACAATTAGGACACATCCAAACTGGGTTCAGGATGATCTGGCTGTTCTGAGGTTTGTTCAGACGTTGGGTTTAATGATGTCGGCGTGGCAGTAAATCACAGGACGGGAAGCTTTTGATTTCAGACCGAACTTTCGACACTTACGCTCGTGAAACAGCCTTTTAAGACGACCTGGCTCTCCGGTTTAAACGGAGCACGTTCCGCAGCGTTTCCACTGTCCCATCCAGGTCTTCATAAACCTTTATAGTTGTGGATGGAATGCTGAACGGCGCATGTGTTGGGTGTGTAATAAAACCCTCGTAATCCTCGCCATCCATCTCGCTCCTTCATCGCGCTCCGTTTCCATTGTGCACTTGGCTCGAGCCCCAGCATTATTACCAGAAGATTTATTAATCACCCAGCTAAAAATCATTTTCCCCACATGCTCTTTATCCCCGGGTTCAAATCTGTGTATTAGTCGTGTCAGGAGTAAAGAATCGTCCCGCATCCACTCATCCATCACCGAGCGCAAGGGCCAGCCCGGCTCGCGGGGACAGAGGGCAGGGATGTTGGATTCTGCGGTTTACATGAACGCAGTGAGAGGAAACTTGTCTCTGGAGGAAGCTGGGTGTCGTCCTCGGGGATTACGG
This sequence comes from Xyliphius kryptos, assembly GCA_025769995.1. Taxonomy (NCBI): domain Eukaryota; kingdom Metazoa; phylum Chordata; class Actinopteri; order Siluriformes; family Aspredinidae; genus Xyliphius; species Xyliphius kryptos. The sequence goes on along the minus strand of JAOUQT010305982.1, from coordinate 9,058 downwards.
GAGACTCCTGCAGCACGCCGTCTGTTCTGTGTATCTGGGGTACGAATCACTTCCCCGTGTCTGTGTGTTTGGATTTGTTGATGTAGCAACTGGCAGAGCTCACTGTTCATCAGAGGCTTTACTAAAAACACTGCACAACCACCGCTACTCACATCAAATACGTGGAAAACCTCTTGTTGGGTTTTGGTGTGTGTGTGGGGGAAGGGGGTATTAACAAACCCACTTTATAAATTGCCCCATCGTCTGTGTGTCCCAGGCTCAATAGAGGGTGAGGGTTGTGTTTGTAAGGGCATCCGGTGTAAAACACTTGGCCAAGTCTAATATGTGAGTTCACTGCGGTGGCGCCCCCAGCAGGGTAAAACGCCAAAAGAAGAAGACGACACTTCAGAGGTAGTTTTTTGTTTTTTTTTCAGTTAACTTACACGGCAGTATGTGCAAAAGATGCTACCTGGAGCAATAGCAGTCTCACCTCCCACCTCGTTTTATACGCAACCTGTACTGCGCGCTGGTGGAGAACCTGATAACAGCGTGAAACTTTGGGGGCAATGTAGAGCATTCAATTTACCTGGAATCCATGTTTTTGGACTGTGGGAGGAAACCGGACAAATACGTAGAAAACCCACGCGGACACGGGGAGGACATGGAAACCGATATCAGGATTCGAACCGGGAACCCCCAGCGCTGAGAGGCGAACATGCTAACCACTAAGCCACCGTGCCGCCCGCGTTCAGAGTTTATATATACTGCTCAAAAAAATAACGGGAACACTAAAAGAACACATCCTAGATCTAAATAAATAATCTATTTAGATATATTCAGCTGAAAATCTTTATTTAGTAGACAGTGGAATGCGTTTAGAACAAAATAACATAAAAATTATCAAAATGTAAATCAAATTTATTATCCCATGGAGTTCTGGAGGTTACATTGTGTTGTTTAAGCGTTCCCTTTATTTTTTTGAGCAATATATATCAAATGAAGTTATTATTATAGAGTGAGGTTTGAGGCGATTCAAAATCTAAAATGTATATAGTGAGAGTGGTGACTACGGTGTCCACGCGCTCGCTTTCTTACGTGATAGACGAGTTTCAGCTTTGTAGGTGCTCCCCAAGTGCCAATCAATTTGAGGTTTTGCGTTTGGTGGCGATAGCAAACAAACAATTAAACGTGGGAAAGCGAGAAACCATTCGTTTTCCATGAACATGGTTGGGAATCATGATGCCATGTTTCAGCCTTGCCCGTACCCGAGAACACCCCGATATTACCCTGTTGGGGTCTTGAGAATGATGGCGTTATGGAGTAGTTTCAGCCTTGTAGGCACTCGGGAAGTGGGAGCATTAGTGATGACACAGGGAGGGCTTTGGCATCTAAAGGTATAGATATGGGCAAAAGGATTGGAACAGGACTCTTAATTATTGCTGTTGAAGCACATAGTCCTGCATCTTGGCCAATTGCATGCTTCCAAGTTTGGGGAAGGCCCCGTCCGTGCCCTGACTTTAATCAATTGTGTGCCAGGTCCTCTTACCCAACATCAGTGTCTGACATCACAGCCGCTTCTCTGGGTAACCCTCCCTAATGCTGTGGTATGCTCATGGAGATCACTTAGGAATGGGGCGTGGCCTAAAGCTCACAATCCTTTGGTCCATATGGTTCATAAAGTTCCTGAGGGTTTGCTACTTGGTGACTTTGTACTCGCGGTCGTACAGTAAACATCTTGCACCTCCTGACGCCCGCCGGTCTCTGGTTTTGGTTCGAAGGGACTCGGAGAGCAATGTTCTGAAGTTTCTTTTGTTTTAAGAGCTTAAGTAACCCTCTTGATGTCGGACCTGGCAGGCCCCCCCCCCCCCATCACACGCTCCCCCACAGTTGAGTCTCTGTGAATGCCATGTTCCCAGCGAGCTAATAAATACCTCACCTTCTCACCGCGACTGAGATTTCTCTCTGAAAATAAAGTGAACAGATAAAAAAGAACGTGTGAAGGATCGTTCTTCAGGGACAGGACCCCCCCCCCACGACACACTGCTGGTCCTGATGGCTTCATGGTCACTGTAGACGGCTTTGTACGTTCAGGGTCTCGGTCTGTTTCAGTTTTCTGTTGAACATGATCCGTATTCAATCCTATAAATATCTCTCATGAGGGGGAACCTGATTCGGAGAGCTGGACCTGAGAGCTGGACGTGTCCTTCCTCAGTAATACGGTTCTAAGGTTTGTGTCTCTCCTAACACCAATAAATACACAACTACATGCTGCACTTAAAAAGCTCAGGATAAATGGAGAGTCTAGAGAACATGCTTTATTCTGAACTTTTTATGATGTTTTTATTACAAAGCAGAAAAATGACCCCAAACCCTGCACCTCCCCCTGTCCAGCTTCTTCCTGATGGTCTTTATGTTCACTCTTTTGATTTAAACTGTCTTTTGGTTTTTAGTCCATTTCTGCTGAATTTTAATTCCTGTTTGTCTGTTTTTTTTAATGGAAGCTCATAAAAAACACAAAAAAGACGTAACTGGTCAAAAGTAAAGATTTATAAATGTATGATTTAGGTTTTTTTATTTGATTATTTTGAATGATCTCAACACGCAGACTTTAATCTGAATGTATTAACATTTTATTCAAAAGTGTAAAACATAACATGGATTTATCCCAGATTTTATTTACATTTTTTTATCTTAAAATTCAGACTTAATGTCAACATAAAAAAAATGTTCTTCACATTTTGGGTTATTTTCGGGTTTTTATGCGTGATGGCATTTGGAGTTTATATATTTAATATATGATAAATGTATAATTATAGAGTGAGGTTTGGGGCAATTAAAGATCTAAAATGTATATGTGGAATGAATATATTGTGAGTTGGGACTACGGCATCCACCCGCTCGCTTTCTTACGGGAATTTATCAGTAGGACACCATAAGAAATGACGGAGCCGTGTTTCAGCCTTGTTAGCTACTTGCCAAGCGCCAATCCATCTGAGGTGCTGCATTCGATATATCTGTATGTATACAGTGTAAAATCTGTATATTGACCTCCACCAGGCTTTGTACACTGGGGCGGAGACATGCTGGAACCTAATCGGACCTTCCCCAAACTGTTCCAATAAATGTGGAAGCATGCGGTGCTGAATTTTATTCACCTGTGGTGCTGAGACTGAATGAAGCCCCTGGGTGTTCTTCATGGCATCGTTATCTGGGTGGTACAAAGAACCACTGAACCATATCCCAAAATGGGACCTGCGTCTGCCAGGCGATGACGCGACTCCCCCTGATGAGCATGTGTAATAAATCTGACGCCCATCTGACGGATGCACGTCAACGCGTTTTTATTGCATCATGCATCATTAAACTTATATCTGGCCGACATTTCTCCCAGAGGAACCGAGGCCTTGCTCTTTTTGAAGGTACTTCCCAAATTTTTCCCATCCTTCTTTTGGCTGACATTTCCACTCTCGCAGCTTTCGCATGGCACGGTGGCGTTTGGAGCTGACTCACACTGGGGGACCGAGGAAAACCACCCATGAAACTGCTCCCTGACGGCGGTCCAGTTTCTCCACCCGGAAAATAATCCACTGTTCATCACTCGTCATCATTACAGAGAGGTTTTATTAATCCGCCATATCTCTTTAATTCAGTCAGTGATGTGTGAAGTAACGCCGCTGAACCACCGGGGGTGGGGGGGTGGGGGGTGTTGTTGATCGCGCTACACCACACTACCTTTGGACCCCGGAGCAGAAAAACACTGTATAAGTGTTTTTGACTCAGTATGAGTCACTGTGCTTGATCTGAAGAAATCTGGATAAACGTTTTAAATTGTGCCAACTATAAGGGTTGGTGGAGGTCATGCAGTCGAATTTAAAATGTCCCAACATTCCAGAATTAAATTCTATACCTTCAATAGCTTGGGGAAGGATATTTCTTGCACCAGTGCACATAGCCAGGTCTATAAAGGCATGGCAACAGAGAACATGCAAACCACACAGAAAGAATGTTCTTTGCCCATTCTTCCATATTTTTCAGGGAAAAATGTTTCAGGAACTGCGCAGCTACACCAAGGACAGGGCGTCAATTTACCTTGAATCCATGTTTTTGAACTGTAGGAAATTTAAGAACCTGGAGAAAAACCTTAGAAACTGCTCTCAGATTGGGATTCGAACCTGGAGCCCCAGCAGTGAGAAGTGCACGTGTTCCCCTTGCCGCCTGACATTTTCCGCCCTCGCTGAAAATCAAACCCCGGACGTCCTCGCTGTGGGGTAAAGAAAATAATTCAGCTCTCAAAGCCTCGCTCCAAAATCAAGTGGAAATCCCGCTTTTTAGCTCAGTAGCGGTAAAAAGTCGTTATTTTCTTCCATTCGTCTGATTTTGGAAACTGACAGACGTCTGATGCTCTGGTGTCTGTCGTGTCTTTTTACCCCGAACATCTGGACCACTTTATACTTTGGTGGAACCATTTCAAGGCGCCCATCAGAACTCAGGAACGTCTTATCCCTGCCATTTTGGCCGCGCGTCTTTTGGGGCTTTTCCACACCACGTTGTGTCTCCGTTTGAGACGGGCTGCTGGCGTGGGACCGAAGACGTGTCTGTCTGTCTGCCTGACTGGGAGAATGTTCATGCCACCATGTCACGAGCTGGCATCGACAAACGGACTACAGGATGGAACGACAGAACTACAAGGTCCATCTACATGGTGAGTGGAGCTGATATAATGAAGAGTGTAAGCAGATAAATTCAGTTTAGCCCCCGGAAACCACCTAAGGCCCGCCCACTGCAGTTCTGTTTGATCTGTCGTTATTGATTAGTATCGGACAACTGGACGGAACCAGATGCGGAACCTCATCTGATACCCGTCAGATTGAGACACTGGTTTAAATAAACAGCAGAGAACCCAACAATGTTCCACGCTTGGTTCTGGTTCTCTGCATGTTGATGGAAATGTTTTTGGCGCAGAATTAATTAGTTATTTATTAGTCATCAGACCCGAACCCATCCGATCTGATCTGGTTATTCTCAGACGCTCAGAGTAATAATCAGCGACCTGATTAGAGAAGAAACACAAATACCAGAACATCTGATGGACTCCAGTTCCACACATGGACAGAATAATCCTGTCAGCGCGCTGAAGTAATACAGATATTAATCACGCAGACGTTTCGTCACTTCGTTCTGAGAACGCAGTGACACCGTGCGCTCACAGAGCCAAAAAAAAGACCTTAATTGGTTCCTGCACAGGGATTCTGTGCTTTGTGGCAACAGATTGAGAAAGAGCTAGTTCTCCAAAAAAGGTTGTCATGTCAACGTTTTTTACCCCGTAGAGACGGAAGGGTTGAACCATCGTGGGAAGTCCCGAAGACCTGATCAGGACGTGTGAAAAATGGTTCCTTGTTCCCTTTTAAACCCCTCACTAGGTGAGAGTACCAGGATTCATGTTCTCAGAGCAGAAGTAGCTGAGGGTCACATGACCAGCGAGACGTTGCGTGCTCACAGCCTCAACGCTCCTTTTTTCTGCCGCCGTGCCACTCTTGATGGGGTTTTTCATCACGCCGTTCTAGGTCACCGCTGAAAAACGTTCTTCAGAGACTCATGGCCCTGCGAGGTCCTGCCGAAATGATTGAATGCGCCCCGTTCTGGTAGCGGCCCAAATGGGAAAAGCGGTTGGCTGAGGAACTTTCCAGTGTCTTTATATGTCTCAGGTTGCGCACTTGTGCGTGGAGAACATTCAGTTCCTGAACTATTTAAGACCCCCCCCTCCCCCTTCCTTTCTCCCGCCGCCATTTTCAACAATATAAATGATTGGAATTGACTTGAACGCGTAACCTGAATCAGTTGGGGTCATTAAGCGGTTTAAAAACTTGGACATCACCGTGTCCAGAAAGGTTTCCGTTACCTTGGTCTTCCCCTCAGTCGTCGTCCGTCTGCGGGAATTCGGCACCCTTCCGCTCGCCTTAGATTTATCGTTGGGTAATTACTATCAGTAGCTTAGTCGGACTAAATCTGGATTCAGTTTGGAGGGAAAGAATGCTCAGGCAGCGGACTTTGAAGATTAGCTCGGTTTAGGACAAAGCCATCGGTCCAACAAGCCGACTGCAGCCACCGTGGCTTTGTTATGATTCATGTGGCTTTGGAAAAATTTGGCTTGTTCTGTTTGAGCAACGAAAACTCTGTACCACATGATGTAAACAAGACCCTAAATAAAGCATCGGGAGGTTGAGGGGACGAGAACCGGAGGAAGGAGGCAGCTAAGAAACCCGGAAAACCCGGAATCGGAATCACCGTTCAGTGAGATGATTCACACGTTTGGTTTGATTTCCCTTTAAATGATCCAGGTTTGGAACCATGATGCAATGCTTGCAACCTCAGCAATATTTGAGGAAAAGAGCACTCCTGATGTTGGGCGGTCATCCCAAAGGTCTGTACGGATTCTCACGTACCGTATTTGAGGTGACTTGGCTGTTATAAATTGCCCCTATGTGTGTGTTTGTGTGTGTGTGTGTGTGTGTGTGTGTGTGTGCCTAAAGATGGATTGGCACCCTGTTCTGGGTGTATCTGCACAGCGGCCGAAATGTTCTCCCCTGGGGATTCTAATATAGGATTAAGCTGGAGATGATGGATGGATGGATTGCGCTTTTTTAAGTTGTGTGGATGTATTTTGTGTTCCTGACCCAAATCCATTGTGGACCTGTTGGGTTGTCCCTGTGGCCCCTGGGGTCGGAGGAACTGGACCTGCGTGTCTTCGAGTTTGATCCAGCAGAACCTTTGTGGAAGGGCTCACTCGTGAGAACCAGGTCCGCTCTCGGCCTTCACAGTCACTTCACTCTGAACGTTCTCCACACTCTGAGCTGATCTTCCTCTCCATGCTCTCGGGTTTAACCTCACACACGGGAGGTTCAGCTCAGCAGGAAATGAAAGTGTGTTCTCATGAAATCTGGCTTCCAGAGATGGAGAGAGCAGGAGACGAGGCAAAGAGAGGAAATACGACTGAGCGCTGCTGATGAATTAGTCGTCTTACGGGTTTGGACGCCGTGAACTTCACAAAGAAAAGTCATTTACTCTCACAGCAAGTACGAATGAAAACAGAGTGACTGAATGATTACATACGGGGGGGAGGGGGAGGGTTTGACTTCACATCGCTTGAATTTTTTTTTTTTTTTTTTACAAAAACATCCTTTCGTTTACGATTCTATAAATAAACAAAAATTAATCATAATTATGAATCCATTATCTTCCACTTGTTCCTCTACGAGGGTCACGGTGGGATTCCCCATGCTCATCCAGGGAAGAACCTCTCGGACCCTCGGCAGAAACACCCAGGACAGGGCGCCAATCCATCACTGGGCAGTTCTTTTACATTCAATCCGTGTTTTTGGACATGTGGAAGGAAACCGGACAACTCTGAGGAAACCACACAGACACGGAGAGAACATGCAAACTCCATCCAGATCGGGATTCAAACATGTGAAACACTGTCACCTTGCTGCCCTCAGTAATAATACTTTATATCAAAAGATAAAATAGATAAATAAAATAAAATTATATATTTAAGATTCAAGAATGTATATATTTAAGAAAGAAGACTGAATGTTCTGGGATGATGCTCTGGATCCTATCCCAGCACTAAATGTGTAAAGGACCCACACGGATCTCAGATCCAACGCAGGGCAGACAGGCAGACCTCAGACGCTCTGGATTGTGGGAGTAGTGAGTACAGCGCTGCATCGGGTTTTAATGCCTCCATCCTGCTGCAGATGAATGGTTTCAGTCCGCTGATCATTAACGAAGCCCTGAACTGCAAAGGGCTGTTTTTGAACGCCTGCCTCGTCGTCTTTGAAGACTGATTCTGATTATGCAGATTGGTATTTGGGTCAGCCGCAGCGCAGAAGTCTTGTTTTCTATTTAAAACGAAGACTGAATTCCAATCTGAAGGAAGAAAAAGATGTGGACTTCAAAGTCCCTTTAACTTCCTGTATGTCTAAACCAACAGAACCGAAGAACCCAGCAGCACCTCAGGTGGTTGAACCACCGGACAGCAGGCCGATACGGCGGCACGGGTGAATGGTTTAGTCCATGTGGACCGGGTGGCGGAATGATGGATTATTCCAGAATGAAGTTCTGTGATGGTCAGGACCATGGACAGAGCAGGTGTTATTTGGGTGGTGGATGATGCTCAGTACTGTTGTGGAACTGACCTGGTGGTGTAGAGACTTAAACCTTTACTTACACATCCACCTTACTGGATGGGAGAACATACCAAAGTACAAACTAATATGTGTGTGAATGATTAATGTTGGAATAAAACATTGTATTTAATATTTACTGTTGAAGCCGTCGTTAAGGTTTTATGAAGCGGCTCAGTAACATTGTCATGGTTGCCATCTATGAGTGCCAGCCTCTGGGGGCGAGCCGTTATATTTAATGGACCTCTGATGCTTGTTTAAGTCGGTGCAGTAGATGAACATATGCGTCCGAGCGATGCGGCGCCGGTGTTTAATTGTGTTATGGCAGAAAGGTGGCCGAGTGCGAGCCCTGAATGTTGCCCGTTGGAGCGCCGATTGGGGGTCAGGAATGATTCATGGCTGTTTTGCGGCACGTCCAAACAAGGCGAGAGTAGGTTCGTGTTATTGTTTGTTCTGAAGTGGTCCGTGGAAACGCGCGGGTCTGAAGCTCTGGCGTTCGGTCGTTTAGAAGTGTTCCACTGTAATTATCCTGAATGGAACGCGGCCGCAGTTCAGAGCCGCGCTGCGTCACAGTGACATTTCAACCATCACCATGTGGACTGACTGCTGAACGGCCTGCGGACCACGTTCGGACGCTAACCATGAGGTTATTATGGACGAGACGAGCCTTTTGAAGTTCTAAAATGGATTTCCTCACGGTTCGAACCCGATGATGATGATGATAATGATGATGATGATGATGATGCTACAGTCAAAGTTATGGTTCAATACAGAATCCTTTAGAGGTTAGGGACAGAAACCTGTCCAATCACATCTGGAAGGAAACCACGTTGTGCTCTTTCCCCTAAATGTTGAATATCATCTCCCCCCCCCCCCCCCCCCCCCCCCCCCCC
>JAOUQT010305972.1:0-15493 GCA_025769995.1 Xyliphius kryptos | reverse complement strand
AGGATTCCAAATCCAGACCTCCATGAGATCATCATTTACATTTTGATGTTATTTTGTTCTCAACGCATTCCACTATCCACTAAATAAAGATTTTCAACTGAAAACTTATTTATTGCAATATATATATATAAATTCAACATTGTTATTATTTATTATGCCTGCAAATCTTTTAATCAGTTTTATAAATGTCCATATGTAATATTTATTTTGTCTAATAATACTGTATGTTAAATATATGATCATTCATTCGACTTTAAAAACTCAACACCCTAAATTATTAATCAAACCCCAATATTCTATTAAAATAACTGTTTATGCACGACATGTTCTAACAAAAGCACAACCAGATATGAACTCCATCAGAACATAATGTTCTATATTATTCCCGTCTCAGGAGATGAGCGGGGGCTGAATTACTGTAACAATAATGTCCGGTTCTTCATTGTTTTTAAACATCTTCAGTGTTTCTGGTACATATAGTTTGCTTTCTTTTAGCGTCACATTTCAGATATTGCAGTGGAATAGTGTGTAACGGACATTTTTAAAAGACGTGAGTTATATGAGCAAAGTCGTTGTGTTTTTTTTAAAGAACCAGAGCCATAATGTTTAAAGTAGGTTTGGAAAGAGTTTTTGCTTGTGTATGTGATTTTCGGTTCAAAATTGGCACCAGCACACTTTAAGTTCACAGAAAATCAGATGGTTACACCTTGGGGGGGGGGGGGTTTTGATCATTATTGTTACATTTAGTGTTGATTGTGTTGATGGGTGATGGACGTGTTCAATGGAAATACAGAACACATTGTGTCACATATTGGTTTAACATTTATTCGTCAAATACAGGACGATTGGTGGCAACCCTCGTAGCAACTATGGATGAAAAGAAACAGACCACCTTAAAAGAAATGTAGTGAAATTACCTGGAAAATAGTTTAAGGTTCATGGACCGTGGCACAGTCAGGCGTTATTTATTCGTAGTTCCCGACATGCTTTTTAAAAAAGCCCTGCGCCCACAAACCATCATAAAAATCAAAATAACAGAGCTGTCATGAATAAAAAATTCAGAGGTATGAAATTCAATCCATTATAAACGGTGGACTGTTGAAATCTTTTGGATTAATCCGTCTGCATTTGGCTGCCGTGCTGATGGAACCATCCTGATAAAGGCACCGGGAACAAATGTCATGGTCAAGTGGTTGTCTGTATGGGCACGGTTGTCACTTCCTAAACTGCACTGACCTTTATCTGGAAAACATGGCTTAATTAGATAAAATAAATCCAAATTTGCCCGAGCTGCATGGGCATTCGTTTACGGAGTTCAAACACACTTAAAACCAACATGATGGAGCACCATCTGCACTCTGGGATTTGGTTTATTTAGTAAATAATATTTGAAGCACTTGGCATCCTAAAAACACTTTCATCCACCAGTTGGAGAACAATCAAAGACAGGAAGAGCTGACAGAAGCCACAGCTCGGTGCAGAAACGAGGAGCCGAATAAATAAAATGCACTCACTTTCAGCCAGATGCCATTCCTTAGAGATTTAATGGGCAGTACAATCAGACAGACAGAGTTCATGGAGGATTTTTTTTTTCTTTTCTCTCTTTTTTCCCACATTTTTTTTTTATTGCCTCCGAGGCACCATCGTGACCTTTTGCCTCATCGGTCTCTGATCAATACCGGCCTTTCAGCCCCCAGCAGGCCTGCTGTACTTCCTGTTTTACCATGCTGGGGCGACAAGGGAGATAGCCTGGAAGATCAGCCCCAGGCCATGCAGCTGGTTTTGGGGAACCAGAACAGACTCTTCACAAAAACCAAAAGCTCCATTGTAATGTCAGAGAATGAGCTTATAATGATGGGGGATGATGATGATGATGATGATGATGATGTCTGCTAATATTACAAGGGAAGCATTCTTTCATGATGATGATAACGACACAGGCGAGCCATCAGACGTCCGACGGAAGGAGCAGTTTTCGTTTCATCATTTATCAAAAAACATCTAAAAGCAAGTTTTTCTTGCAACGAGAAGCGATGACTTCGCCTTAATGTGAGCGCCTTTATGGCAGATTGAGCTCAGGCGTTAAAAATACAGGGTTTTAGATCTACAGTGTGACAGCTTCCACACAGGCAACGGGTTTTCGTTTCATTTTAAGTCTTTTACTTTTCCTTACACTCACTGGGTTAGTGGTTTTTGGGGACATTTACACTAACTTAGTTACCTCTACATATTACCGCTGATGAAGGTGAACGGGCCGTTAGCAGGTCCATCACTGGTGATCGATAGCTAAAGAAAAAACATTTTGGAACCAGAAATGGGGGGACATCTTCCTCTCGGGTTACAATCCCAATTAGAGTGGAGTTTTGTGAGACTAGACCAGAGTGGAGGGCACTTTATAACCCAGCGCGTGCTAAGCGGGTAGGGGACCTCCAGTGGAGTTGTGGAGCGGTGAATGCTTTTGTTTCTGTTTTAAATCCAGTCAATAATGACCAGTGTCCTTTCAGTCAGCAGAGAAAAACCATTTTTCACACATTTTTAAAATGTTTAAGACTACGTCCATTATTTGTCATTTTAAGTTCACTTTTAAATGCTCTGAACCTGATTTTCACACCACAAGTTTTTAAGTGGATTCAAATATGTCAAAAAACAGAAGTTTAAGTGTCAACTGGTGAACTTTATTCTAGCACAAAGCAAAATGGCTGTGTACATCAGCAGGAAGAACAAAGTGACCCAAACGGCAGACAACGATGTGATTATCTTAAATATCTCTAGCCGGCTGCTCAAATCTAGAATTTTAATTGATTTTAAATTTTATAAATGCGTGAAAGACACTAACTCTTTTAAATCAGCGTGGTGCAGCGGGGAGCAGCTCTGCTTCGCACCACACTTTACTTAAATCTCTGGTGATTATTTAATTCTTTTTTTTTATTAATAGGTCTCTTTTGCTACCCAGTGTAATTTAGTCTTGGAAAAATAAAGCGTTGTTAAAAGTCAAAAAAGTCATGTTCTCCCGGTGTCTGCATGGGTTTCCTTAAGGTTTTATACTTTCCTTCCACACTCCAAAAATGATTCAAGGTGAATTGGCTGATCTATATAACTGTCCCCATATGTCGTGTGTGAATGGGGGTGTGCCTAGCAATGGATTTGCGCCCTATCCTGTAAGTATTCGCCCAACACCCGAATCATTGGACCCTCCCCCCCCCCACCCTAGTAGAGAATTAATGAATGGATGGATGGAACCAGTGTTAAGTGGAATCTTTAATGCAATACGTAAAGAGACTCCATCAATTAGCAGAGTTTTTAAAATTTGATTTTAAAAAGCTGGTGCGACCAACAACCACAAACCATAATCAATGATAAAAAAAATAGGAAACTACTTGACATGAACTGCAGCTTTAATAATCAGCCTCTCAATAATTAACACTATAATAATGCCCAGCTACTTTAATGTGGTACATCTTCTTCTTGTTTCCCACTCAGTGTCTATTCAATCAGCTTCACTTAATGTATAGATGCACGTTGTAGTTATAGACTGTAAATCATCTGTGTAAGTCGTCATTTCTTTTGTTATTTAGATTCCGTCGGTGATTAATGATTTTTAATTTGTTGATTATTACATCAAAATGATAAAAATGTAAAATGATGATCTCATGGAGGTCTGGATTTGGAATCCTACTCAAAATCAAATGACCGGCTGATCCAACTTCAGTGGAAATTCCTCAAGACAAGTTCAAATGAGACTCAGTAGTGTGTGTGTCCTCCACGTGCCTGTATGACCTCCCTACAACGTCTGGGCATGCTCCTGATGAGGCGGCATGATGTCAGTAATTTATAGAATATTCATTTAACTCAAACATATACCTATAAAGAGTAAATTAGGGAAAACATATGTACAAATATATGTATATGTAATGTTAGACGATCCCAAAGATCACCAAGTCATAACTCTTCTTGACATTGACTCACAAGATATTATGTGTCACAGAAACTGTTGTCCTTGGGGTCGTGTTGGTCCCTTTACGTATTTATGAATGGCATCTTTGTGCTGTGAGTCTTGGTGTTGGTGGTCCCTCTGTATCAGTAATAAACAGAGACATTCCAGTCCCTAACCATACACAAGTAACTGGCATCCACATAGTTGGGAGCTATTAAAATGGTAAGTGGGGTTATGTTGGCTTATGTTTATTAACAGAGATTATGATCTGAAACAGAATTTCTTAAGCCGTAAATCCTAATTATTCTCGGGCGCGTTAAATTGCTGGTTCCTCACTATATAAAACCATAATTACTATATAATAATCCAAATTTATTATTCAGTGAGACAATGTCATACTAACACCTCAACCAGAAATAATGAAATCTAGCACACGGTTTAATGATTGTCATTTCTTCTTGTTTATTGCCGACGACGCTCTTCATTTAATTTCCAATCTGCAGCTGATTGAGTTTTTTAATGTGAATGAAATGTTGCAATGGCGATTCCTATTTAGAATTATGACGTCGGATTCAGGAATTAGATCATAACGCGACGGTTAGTGTTTAGTGTCGTGAGGCGTTGTGCATGCTTCGAAACCTGCTTTAATGTCACTCATTTTCCTGAGTTATGACTCCAGGGTCAGCTGGGTTTAACTATCTGTTTTACTGTGAACTCTGTCAAAAAAAAAAAACTACATCTGACTTTAATTACATCTTTCGAAGTGGATTATTAAACACACATTAAATTCAAACACTTTAAAAGTATAAACTCACTCTCCTTACCCGACAAGACAAGAACCGACCCTACCAAACTCTAAAAGCCCAGACCTGACAAGACCCAACAACTCAAGATCTGACAAGACCTGACCCAACCAGACCCGACAAGACGAAAACCGACCCACACAGATTCTAAAACCCCAAACCTTACAAGACAAGACCCCACATGACCTAAAAAGACTCAACGTGACCTAATAAGACCCGACAAGACATGAACCGACCCAACCAAACTCTAAAAGCCCAGACCTTAAAAGACCCAACAACACAAGATCTGACAAGACCCGAACCAACCAGACCCGGCAAGACGAAAACCAACCCAAACAGGCTCTAAAATCCCAGATCTTACAAGACCCCACCCAACCATACCCCACAAGACAAGGCCCAACATGACCTAAAATGACCCGACAAGACCTAACAAGACCCAACAACACAAGATCTGACAAGACCAGACCCGACAAGACAAGACCTGACCCAACCAGACCCGACAAGACAAAAACCGACCCAAACAGACTCTAAAACCCCAGACCTTGCAAGACCCGACCCAACCATACCCCACAAAACAAGACCCAACATGACCTAACATGACCCGACAAGACCTAACAAGACCCAACAACACAAGATATGACAAGACCCGACCCAACCAGACCCGACAAGAAAAGAACTGACCCAACCAGACTCTAAAAGCCCAGACCTGAAAAGACCCAACAACTCAAGATCTCAAGAGTTATGACTCCAGAGTCAGCTGGGTTTATCAGTTTTACTGTGAACTCTGTTAAAAAAAAAATAATAAAAACTACATTTTAATCTGACTTTAATTACATATTTTGGAGTAGATTATTAAACACACATTAAATTCAAACACTTTTAAACTATAAACTCTCTCCTCACCTTCCAAAAAAAATTTTGTTCATACTTAATCTTCTCTTCTTGTCTTTATTTCAATCGTTTGCTCTCTGTCGCTGCTATCCTCTCTCATTTTCTAAATGTTTTTTGGAACACACTCCATCACATCACATAATCTGGGAGCAGTAGCATGAACGATGGAATGTTTTGCACTAAAACTGTGTACTGGACCTGTTTGAACCACATGCCCTTCAGTGTCTTTAAGCATGTTAGAGAATAAAAGACTGTCCACGCCAGTGTGCTGGGTCAGTCTGAGATTTCTTTTCTACCGTCTTTTTTTGTGTCCCCATCTATGTCTCCATTGGCTGTTTAACCGCCCACATGTTGCAAGCTGCAGTGTTAGGTCCTGCGGGTCCAGCACTAATGCAGACCTCTTGTTTGCACTGTGGCATGCGGAGCACATATTTGCTTTTGGACCAGGATGACTTCTGTAACCACTGTGTGCAATTGGTTGGTCCTCAGTCATGTACAACAGTCGCATACTTACTGCGGCATTCTGTTGATTCCTTTGAGTTTCTGCTTCAGCAATGAGTCGACTGATTGCATAACCAAATGTTTGCTTTTAAACTTTACATATTTTTATCTTAGTACATTTTTCTCCAACTTATGTGTCTAAATCTCAGCTATCATTTATCTTTTCTCTATTAAATGTTGCCTCTCACATGGAAGGGTGTGGCTCATTAAATGCTTACTCTTCAGCAAGCCAAGACCAGACACGACGAGACCAGAGCCAACAAGACAAGACCTGACCTAAGCAGATCTGACAAGACAAGAACCGACCCAACCAGATTCTAAAAGCTCAGATCTGCCATGACCCAACAACACAAGATCCGACCAGAATCGACCCAACCAGACCCAACAAGACAAGACCCCACATAGCCTGACAAGACCCAACAAATCGAGATCTGACCAGACCAGACCCGACCCAACAACACAAAATCTGACCAGACCCGACAAGACAAGACCCAACATGTCCTGACGACCCAACAACACAAGATCCGACAAGACCCAACCCAACCAGACTTTAAAAGCCCAGACCTGATAAGACCCAACAACTCAAGATCTGACCAGACCCGACCCAAACAGACCCAACCAGACCCAACCAGACCAGACCCCACATAGCCTGACAAGACCCAACAACACAAGACCCAACATGACCTGACGACCCAAAAACACAAGATCTGACGAGACCCGACCCAACCTGACCTAACGACAAGAACCGGCTCGACAAGACAAGAATCAACCCAATTAGAATCTAAAAGCCCAGACCTGACAAGACCCAACAACACAAGATCTGACAAGACACGGCCCAACCAGACCAGACCCGACAAGACAAGACCCGACCCGACTTGACCCTTTGTTGTCCCACCATGTTTAAATCCTTTTTGTCACGGCATTAAAATGACAGTGAGATATTTAAAAATATAAACATCAAAAATAGGTTTTATATACACATATTATTAAAAAGGCCATAAAGTAATTTAAAAGTGTAATAAAAATAAAATAAGTATATATTAAAAAGTAAAAATGCCTGGTTATTTACAATATAACAATACAACTTAACATCAGATCAGACAGTGTTTGTGGAAGAACATACAAAATAAGCTTGCAGATACATGTGATTGGCTAAAGTCTCTGTGATGGATAAGGAAAGTGTGTAGTGGACAGCTTGAAGATGCAACTGGACACAACCGCACCTTAAATACACGGCAATCAATGAGTTTTCTGAATTGAGCTACTAAAACAGAAATAGACATAGAAATGTAGACGAAGAGGTACAATAAGTCATTTTTGGTGACAGCTTTGGGACACTGTGTGGGATTGCATGAACTAGGACATAAGGCTGGTCTTCAAGCTCCAGTTCCATGTAGATTTCAGATCTTCATTCAGCTTTAACACGTCCTGAACCGAACTCAGTACCAGGATGTCAGAGAGATGATTAGCGGTTGTGTTGGATGAAAACACCGAACCATCTCCAGAGACCGAGCAACTTCACTGTGGAGAGAAAAACAGTCCTATCGCTGGTTTTGGTCTCACTGACTTTTTCATTTTGTTGGATACCTAAATGGCCTTTAGGTTTCTGGTTGTGTGATACTACTGAGGGTTTATTGTAACCTCACTGCGTCTGGTTTAATGCATCTTAACATTTTGATAATAATCTGACTGTAAGGGCAGTGTGTGAAGGGCCTGGGATTTACACTGTACATTCTGTTTGTCTTTCCCTCTCTCTATCTCTCTCTCTCTCTTACACACAGAGCCAGTCCATAACTCAGTTATTTCAACAAATCTTATTTATTAGTTCACTTATTTATGCTCTTACATTTTCCATCCGACTATTCAGACCTGATAATGATGCCGCCGGAGGTAGATAATGAAGCATGGGCAGAAGAACACAGCTAATCATCTTGTCTTTACATGCTTTTCATAAACAGCTCACACTCTCAAAAAAACACATCTCTGCTTCTGAAAGACTAAATGATTTTAAATGGTTTTGTAAAGTTCTGACATTTACTGACCAGCCGAATAAGAATAAAGAAGAAAAACTCATGATCAAAATATTCAGCTATTTAACGACTGACTATTGATCTCATTTAATAAACCAGCACAGAGATAGACCCCACATGTATTGATCTTCCAAAAACAGAGCTCAGCCGCTCAGCCACCATGAGGAGAATCTGTAGACCTGAGTTCAGAGAACAGGTGACTAGAGGTAAATATTTGAACACTCGCCTGAAGCAGGACTCGAACTGGTGATCTCAGACACAAGAGACCACCAGGGTTCTGCACAGAGGTGTGAGTGAAATCTCAACCGAGGAAAACTAAAGGAACCATGTAGATTAATAGCAGCTTTGTCCTGATTTATTTTTTAGTTATTGGTGCTGTAATGAAAACTGCACTGTGAGGAACAAGCTCGAGAAACCAACAGTGCACATTCAATTCAAACACTGCAATATGGACATAATGAAGCAACACGGTACGAGAGGGTGTGGCACGATTGTAAATAAATCACAGGAAAGAGGTTTTATTAGGCACGACATGACGCGTAGTACACTTCTACCCCTTCCCGGTAATTTATTCTCAATTGATTTTATAATACGTTTACAAACACACTATAATATAAAAACAAGGTTTGATCCATGAATGCGTTTATCAAAAGCAAAATTGTTAAACTGCTCTTCTGTGACGTAATCTCGTCCTGTCGGTGTTTTAAATGAATGCTGATTACGAAGTAACAGGTTTCCGGTTTTTTTAACAATCATACTTTAACATCTTGTGACCAAATTACAGAATGCAGTTTATAAAAAAACGGAAAACAATGTATTATATATTATGCATTGATACATATGTAAAGCCAGGTGTGTGTGTTATTGTTAATAATGTCATGGCTGGACAAACGGCTCGGCCAATCAGATTCAAGGACTGGAACTATCCGTTTTGTAATGATATTTGGATAAACACACACACCCCTTACATACTCTCTTTACCCTCCTATCGTCTTCAAAAAGGTACCGGAGTATCTGGGCCCTCGTATCCAGAGTGTGTTAAAGTTTTTCACTCCAGCCTCAGACTCCTGACCAATCACAATCAGGTCTGAACAATTACAAAAAAGAAGGACTGGAATAAACTGTCTCACTCTCTCACACACATACACACACTGGTCACTCAAAGAGGATGAATCCCCCCACTGAGCGTTGGTTTTTTCTTGCCACTGTCGTCTCGGCTTGTTCTTTGGGGGTTCAGGCTTAGAACTCTGTAAAGTTTTTGTGACAACACACTTTTTAAAAAGCGCTCTATAAATAAATTACTTAAACACAATTCTGATACCAAAGACGGAAAAATTGCGGCTAATACATCCTACAATGTTTACATTATAGACAACTGCTTTATGGACAAATATGCTTGCTATAAACTGTATATTTTTTTCACAATTATAAACATTTAGAAACACCAGACAAGCGGAAGGTCATGGATAATGGATTTATAAACAATACTCTTTACATTTTTAACCTCGGACATATTTTGCCCTTTATGGGTCACGCGACTAGTTGGCCACCCGCAGTGTTCCCTACAATACATAATTAAATGTTTATTGTTTTGTATATTGTCCTTGTATTTTTTGTAATTTTGTTTTGTACAAGCTGTTACACACGTACACTTTGTTGAGTTGTGTAGTGTGATGTTTTGTGTAGCAGCTTGGTTGTTTTTATTCCACTGTATATGTTTGGAAGGACAAATACAGCCAGATGAACTTGAATATTTTAAACGTTATTCTACGCCAGCCATTTAAATTTATTTAAACAAAGGGCAATTTAGAGCATTCAATTTACCTTGAATTCATGTTTTTGGGATGTGGGAGGAGACCGGAGAACCCGGAGGAAACCCACGCAGACACGGGGAGAATATGGAAACTCCACCCAGATTGGGATTCGAACCGGGAATCTCTAGCACTGAGAGGAGAACATGCTAACCGCTAAGCAACCGTGCCACGCATATATACACACGCATAATAAAAATAATCTAAAACCCAAAGTACCAAACAAAATGTCAACATAATCGTTAAACTTCAGACATTACTTCCGGCCAATCGAAAATAATCGTAGTGTTTTACTGTTTTTAGTACTTTTTGTAAGAAAGAACTGAATAACAGCAAACTGCAAACCAGAAAATGCCCTGTATCCTGTCTCATGAAAATAAATTCAAGCAGCCCTGAAGTAAAGAGCCTGGAAAAACGACATGATTGGGTTTCGCCTTCATGTATCGAACAGTGAAAAGGCAATTTGTTTTTCCAGTGTTTATACTTGGAGATTTGCAGTAAAAGGCAGCATTAGAGGTCACAGAGTCTTTAAATTTTAAATAAGACTTCACCTCCATGCCAACAAACTGTACCGATTGCAAGCCAAAGGAAAGGCTTTTTCTGTAACTCTTTAACCCAACCGTGAATTGAGTTCAGTAGACATCAATTTGACCGTCTTAAACTTTCAACAGACGGAAGACTACGAATGCACCCCTCTCGGCTGGAGGTGAGTGGGTTTTAAATGTTCCTTCCAATCCATATTACAATAAAGCGATAAGGTACGAGAGGGCGGCATTACGGTGAATAAATCACGGGAAAGAGATGTTATTTTCCTTGTGTTTATTCACAATAATACACAACCTCCAGTGTCTTAGTGCTTTTATTACATTTACACTTACATTTGGTCGTTAAGCAGACACTTTTATCCAAAGGGCTTACAAGTAACCCACTTAATGGTTGGGGTCAGAACACAGGGTTACGTACAGAATCCCCTGAGCAGGGAGGGTTAAGGATCTTGCTCAAGGACCCACATTGGTAACTTCAGTCAGTCTAGGATTTGAGCCCACAACCCTGAGATTGCCCAACATCCTACCCACTGAGCTACCACACCCCTTTTTTTATATAAAAGTTACAAACACACTTTAATATAAATGTGTTTATTGAAAGCTAAATCGTTGGTGATCTGGTTTTCCGTGACATAATGTAGTCCAGTTTTGAAAACGAAACGCTGACCCTCTGTACACTTTCTGAAGTGTATGCAAACATTTTATCAGCGCATCCTTGATAATACAGAAAATGCAGACTAGAAATAATTTTCCGGCATCGATTTGGCGCCCCCTCTAGTGCAGCACCCCTATGCGTCGCATACGCTGCATACTTTTTGAGCCATCGCTTCCATGTTTCGTTTTCTGATTTCTCTAACGATTAACAACTGCCATCTGGTGGCCTAGAGGTGTGTGTTATCGTCAATAATGTCACGGCTGGACAAACGGCAGATTTAAGGACTGGAACTGCCCATTTTCTGAAAAGCGTTGTTTATTCCAGGACATATAGGAATGTGTGGGGTGTTCGCAGAGCTTTTTAAAGCATGGTTACATCTCTAATTTGGGGTGGTACAGCTGGTAGTCCTTTTACCTCACAGTAATGTTAATATGGATCTGTATTTAACGTCTGGAAGACGGGCACTGGGGTGAAACTGTGCCAGATTGAAAATACAGATGTTCTCAGGGGTACTATGGAAGTCTCAGAAAATGCTTCCTGTTGGTTAATCAGAGTCTGAATTGTCCAAGCCTTCAAGGGCCTCCCTGTGTATACCGGTGCACTTGTAGTACCAGTCATGAGTCCGGTTTAATACGAGGGTCGGGTCAGGACGGGCATTCAGTGTGATACTCTGCCAAAGCAACCTGTGGCGCCTCTCAATTAATTTAATTTTACTCTGACAAAGTTTAACTCCACAAAACCGTCTTTTTTAAATCTTATTTAAGTGATTTGAGTAACATTTATAACAAATAAATCTATACAGCTTGGTGATGAGAGCAGAGTACATAAACAGACCTCTCGCCCCTGAAGTCTTTTCCGTAGCTGTGATGGCATTGCCGTTTTCAGCGAAAGATTATTCCACAGAAGATCATTGATGGAAAAGGCTCTTTAAATCTGAATAATACTGAGATAAATGGCAGGCGGTTAGACGATGATGTGTGACAGTCATTTCTAAATCTCTAAACAAAAAAAAGAATAGCGTGGTTTATTAACCAGGGGGCGGTTTTGCGCACAGAGCTCCACAAGAATAACTGAGGCATTCACGTAAACACTCGCACCGCTAAGGTATTTTTTAAAGACAACTACGAGGCAAGGTGTCACAAACAAACGATTAGCACATGAGATCAAAGGAGCTTAATTGCATTTGGAGACGTTTTGGTGATAATTCGCTGGAAAATGATCTGTTAATGTGGTATTTCTGACACCACATTAGGCTCCGTAATTACTTAGCACCTGAGCTTTTCATTAAACGCAAAAAAGACAGTACGGCTTTGTTGCTGGAGTGTTTTGTCTGTTTGGTGGCGAAGCGAGTAACTCAACCCCACAGCGAGAAGTTTCTGGGTGGGATTCCCAGGTGGGTGGGCGGAGCTCCTTGTGCAAAAGTAAGCCAGGTGATCTAGAGATGATAATTTGCTCTATAATGTACTCCGTAGTTAATAATGGATTAATAATGCAGGGCAAAAGATGAAAATATTAGATAGGTATTTAAACGAAGGCGGCAGTGTGTGATTTTAACTTTGGGGGGATGTACAGGCCTTTCACTAAAAGGCGAGCACTACAATAAATCATTCAGAAACCCGCTGTGTTTGCTCAGCTGGTGTAAAGGCCAAACGATGACCTACAAAAACACTTTTATTAGAAATCAATCAGTGTGACCTTTAAATGGAGTGTGACAGAGCTTACGACCCGTAGGACATGTCCGTCTATCTCTCTGTCTATTTATCCGTCTACTCATCCAAAAATCTTTTTCTTATCTATTAATCTCTGTATCCATCAATCAGTTTAATGATCAATACATTCATCCATCCATCATCCATCACTTCCTTATTTCTATGTTTAGCTGATTATCTGTTTATTTGTCTTTATCAATTCAGTTATTCATACATCTGTCCATCCATCACCATCCATCAGTCCTTCTATCTAGCCATCTGTTCATCCATCCGTCCATCTGTTCATGCATCCATCAATCCATTTATCCATCGCTTCCTTATTTCTATCTTTAGCTCATTATATGTTTATTTCTCTGTATCTATCCAGCCATCCATTCGTCTGATTATCCATCTATCGATCCATCTGTCCATCCATTCGTCCATCTGTCCGTCCATTCATCCATCTATCCATCTGTTCATCCATCTATCCATCCTTCATCATACATCTGTCCGTCCATTCGTCCGTCCAGTTGTTCGTCCAGCCGTCCGTCCGTCCATCCGTCTGTTCATCGGTCGTTCCATACATCCATCTGTCACACACAGCAACACACACATACACACACTATACAGGGCAATTTAGAACATTCAATTTACCTTGAATCCATATTTTTGGGATGTGGGAGGAAACCGGAGAACCCGGAAGAAACCCACGCAGACACGGGGAGAACATGGAAACTCCACCCAGATTGGAATCCAAACCGGGAATCCTCAGTGCTGAAAGGCTAACGTGCTAACCGCTAAGCCACTAAGCCGCCCTCCAACATCCATCCCTTCCTTATTTCTATTTATATATCTTTTTAAATATATTTCTCTGAATAATCCATCCATCCATCCATTTTTTTCACATTCCTATATTTCTGTTTGCATGTGTTTTTTCCCCATTCTGTCTTACTCTCTCTGTCCATGTGTCCAGATTTATTTTAGTTTTATAAAAATTTCTTTGAATTTTTATGTGGATACTTTTATCTTTATTTTAAACACACACACACACACACACACACACCCATACCCACACCCACACACAATGTGCAGGGAGATCAAAAGACACAGGAGAGAGAAAAATCCCCCCCCCCCCCCCCACACACACACACACACTGTTGATCACATGTCTCCTGATGGACAGATTAACTGACAGATTGATATGTTGCAGTCTATAAGGGCAGGGTTTTCACTATACCAAATTAATTGCTGTGTCAGGATGTCTGTTTAAAGTGCACGCCTGCTGTGTTTTTGGATAATTCACCTTTTCACTGATGCTTCTGCTTTTAACCACATCACATCCTCCTCGAAACACTTTCTATTAAATACACTTTATACCCCGGGGCAATTTAGCATCACCTTGGGAGAGTAGCTGCCCACAAAGACCAAGGGAATCATGGAGCCTTAACACCAAAAGGAGCCCTTCCTTCCCGTTTATTTTCCCTGGGACCTTCTGGCTGTGAGGTAAAGGCGTTAACCTCTGTGGTATTGTTTTGCCCTCAGGGGGTTTATTCCTATAGAATAATATATGCCTTCAGCAGACACACTTTGTATAATTGGGTTGTACAACTTGGTGCACTTTTAACCAGATGCAAGCACTCAAACCTAAAAGAGTCTGGAACCGGAGCGATGAGAGCCGCTGAACTTCTACACTCGAACCTTTCAGCGAAATGAAGGTCGTTTAGTTGCTAAGTGTCTCAACCAAGCCAACATCGCTGTGTTCTTCCCTGACATCGTTCCCTATTCACCACGCTGCAATTAGAGTCGATTGTTTGCATTGTTGCAAATTAGGGTTATTATGGTTACACCTGAACGTTCCATTAGTGCCCGAGTCTCTCGTCATAATAGAGCAGCTATCGAGCTCGGCTCAGCCAATTAGCTCTCATTTAGACCCATACTGCAAATGCCAAGGCAGGACTGATTGACCCTAAGATTGCAGGCTTACAAACCTTCCCTTCCCATTAAAATCTGTACGATCCAGGAAGTCCTGTTGTCCATATGGATGCCAAACTTGCTTTCTCCTCGTTACCTAGGAAACAAGACAATCGCTGCTTTCCTGACCTGCCTAATGTGCCTCTAATCACATGAAGGAAATAAATTATTGTTTGTAAAGACACCTTGTATTAAGGGGCTGACTGTAGGCAGAGTAAGACCAGATGAAGCAATAAAGCACCAGAGGGCGGCATTATTGTAAATAAATCACGGTCAACTGGTGGTGGTGTTGCGTACAGTTACAACTCTTTCTCGTGATTTATTCAAAATAATACACAGCCTTAAGTGTGTTATTGCTTTTATAAAACAGTTCCAAATATAATAATAATAATAAAAGGTTTGATTCATCATGCATTTATTAAAAGCAAAACTGGTCTTCCACAACGTAATCTTTTACGTCAGCTGATTGCTGAGGTTTCTGGTTTCTCAATCAAATACTGCCTTCTAGTGACCAAGTTCATTAAAACTTCAGGTAATTATGTATTGTATATCGCACATTTACACGATTGTGTTGTCACAGCTGAAAAAAAAAAAACTCAGCAAATCAGATTTAAGGACCAGAACTAGGTGATCAGTGTATTGTTGAGCAGGCTGTATAATTATG
>JAOUQT010305967.1:0-15494 GCA_025769995.1 Xyliphius kryptos | reverse complement strand
CATGAGGCGGTGTCTACAACCCACACAAGTTGCTCAGGTAGTGCAGCTTATTCAGAATGGCACATCAATGCCAGCTGGGGCAAGAAGTTTTGCTGTGTCTGTCATCAAAGTGTCCAGAGCACATCCGCCACTTCATCAGGCGCATGTTCAGGCGTTGTTGGGGGGGTCATCTCTTTCCTATAATTTAGTCACGATAATGCACAACCTCTCATGGCTTATTCATTAATTGCTCCAGGGGTGCTGTTTCAAGGTACACTGTGTGTTTTGACACCAATTATCAAATTGGAATTCCTATAAGTCCCTTTGGCTAACAGTGTCTGCTAAATGACCAAAATGTAATGCCAATATAAAATTGTGATTTTAATCAGTGGAGTGACTGTGCACTGTCCATGTCTGATCTTAACATGTGTATTGAGATGTTTTAACGTGATAGTGACCTAGTTTGTTTACTGTACATACACACAGAGGAATGTGTCTTCTATTCCACATTCTACCCATCCGTGCAGTGAAACACACAGAAACACACACAGTGAAGTGAGCACACATGCCTGGAGCGGCTCCCAGGGAGCAATTGGGTTGCATCCACTACTCCATCAATGCTCACAGGAGGCTGCCTACAAAATACTGGTGGTTGGTGGATTATTTAAGAAAATTCACTAAGGTGTTTAACATTCCAGCAATATTGTTGTGCTAGTCTGCAATTGGGAAAAACATTCACCTCTCAGCGCTGGGGGTTCCCGGTTCAAATCCCAAACTAGGTGGAGATTAGATGTTCTTTCCGTGTCCGCATGGGTTTTCTCCGCATTTTCTGGTTTCCTCCCACATTCCAAAAACATGGATTTAAGGTCAAAATTGCTCTAAATTGACCCGTATAGTGTCTGTGTGTGTGGCATGTGATGGATTGGCACTCTGCCTGGATGTTTCTGTCCAGCACCCGAGACAGTCTCCGCTGGACGGGCATGGGGAATCCTCAGCGCAAACCAATTAAGCAATGAATGAAAGATTATAAAGTTATTGTTTGTATAATAAATACTCTTTTATTCATAATAATTATATTATTATAAATGTTAAGTTTTTTTGTATTATTATTTAACTTGACATCATTAACAGCAACAACACTGATAACAGTAATAATAATAAAAGCCTACAAATAATATAAATGAATAGATTTATAGAGCAAAGTGTTTGGTATTATTGAATTGCTTTATACATACATATGGATTATACATTATAGAAATAGAGCTGAAATGTTATTTTTAGTCCAGAAAATGAGGAAGTGGAGTACATCTTTTATTATTTTATAATTAAACATTTTCTTAACCTTTAGGTGTAATTGTCAGTGGATCTGAAACCAGTTAATGGTTATGAGGAAGACCGCAATGGGAGCAATGGAAAGGGTGGGAGTAGTGGGAGCAGTCTGAGACGTGGAATCATTGAGAGCGATGGGAGAAGTGAACTGTAGGAGCTGTAAGACCTGTAAAAGCAATGGGAGCAATAGAAGCAGTGGGAACCGTGGCAGCAGTGCAAGCAATATGAGCTGTGGGAACACTAGGAGTAGTGAGAGCTGTGTGGGATCTGTGGTAGCAGTGTGAGAGTGGTGGGAGCAGTGTGGTATTTGTGGCAGCATTGGGAGCAGTGTGGGAGTTGTGGGAGCAGTGTGGGAGTGGTGGTAGTTGTGGCAGCAGTGGGAACAGTGAGATCTGTGGGAGCTGAAGGAGCATTGTGCGCTGTGGAAAAAGTGGGAGCTGTGGCAGCAGTGTGAGCAGTGCAGGAGCATCGCAGGAGCCTTGAGAGTTTTGGGAGCAGTAGAAGCAATGGAAGCTGTGAGAGTGAATGGAGCTGTAGGAGCTGTGAAAGCTGGGAACAGTGGGAGCAGTGGAAGCAGAATGGGAGTGATGAGAGTTGGAGCAGTGGGAGCAATGGAAGCTATTGAAGCACTAGGGCTTTGGGAGCAGTGGAAGCAGGGTGGGAGTATTGGGAGCAGTGGGAGAAATGGTAGCGTATAGGAGCAGTGTGGTGGGAGAAGAGAGATCAGTGGGAGAAATTGGAGCAGTGGAAGCTGAGGGAGCTGTAGGAGCAGCATCGGCTGGTTCAGTGAGCAGGGAGCGCAGTAAGTTCGGTGTTAAATACAGACTCTGGATTTCAGAGTGGAGGAGAAAAGAGCAGTTCAGCCTCCGCCTACTGCCCATCTGTCCGACAAAACCGAGCCCCGGGTCACTGCCGTCTTCTCTGCGCTGCACGTTGGCTGAGAACTGATCCGCCGCCCTGTCCGTGTTCACACCAAAATATGAAATCAGGACTGCAGTTATTCCTGCTTCTGGTTCGAGAATAAACACACGTTAATGCTGCCCAAAATGATTTCATTTCAACGTTTCATTTGAACCAAAATTACGAACTAATATTATATCTTTATAGATTAGTTACAATTATATTGAATTTAAAAAGTAAATTCTAAATAGCTGGGTTGAAAGTCAGATTTAGGTCTATTAAACCTAACTTTAGGTCTGTATTCTATAATAAAATACCGTATGTTGATATTTATTTAAATGTTATTCATTTAAATTCTCTGATGTCAGAGAATGAAGTTATAAAATTTTTAGTCGACCATGTCTATATATATTAGACTATAATGCTGTCTTTTCACAAATATTCACAATGGATTTTAGTGATCGAGTGCACATGCTTGATCTAATGACAATCAGAAGAAAAAATTGAAGGGGATCCGTTTTATAAACAAAAAATTTAAAACCTCTGACACAGTGTGCTGTATTTCCTCCTTTTTGTGCACTGACATAATTTAAATCTTCTAATGTCTTTAAATTAAACTGTGCATTGTGTTTCAGAACATCGCAGCAATGCATTTGCATTGCAATTCGAATCAAGTGGCTTCTTATTCTCAATTTATTGAATGTGTATCATATATAATTAGGAAAGTCAAAGTCGTTTTATCATTATTTTTTGACAACTATATAAAAATATAGCTGCGATCAACAGAATATTCTGCACGTCAGAAGCCAGCAAGAGTAGATCTGTAAAGCTAATTCTTTAATAGAGTGTGATCGAAAACCTGGATCTACAGAATGTGATGTGAGGGATGAATACATTACAACTGCAGGCAGATTAACGTTATGTTTGGTTTGCGTAATAATGTATTAACAGACTTCACCAAAGCAGAAACTCTGAATATGATTTAATCTAAAAACATTTAAAGGTTCTTTAATCCGAGACCATTCAACATTTCAAATTAAGAAAACAAACACATCTAATTGTAAAAAAAATTATGGTCCATAAAACATTCTAAAAAATAGATGTTTTAAACTATTTGTTTTATAATTGTACAGATAATAATTTAAATATCGCGTTAAAAAGCCATCACACTGATTCATGTGGTTTTAAGATAACGAGCTCTTTTTGTCTGTCTCTTTGGAGTCAAGATCCAAAGCTTCTCTGTCTCGCTAGCTCTCTCTCTCTCTCGCTCTTTCTCTCTCTCACTGGGACTGTTGATCAACTGAAAGCTGTGTGTAAATTACAGGCTATCTGACACCCATCTGCTGTCGCCACTTTAACAGCCTCATTAGACCCAGTAAAATTAGTGAAGCTGTAAAATTGCCTTTCTGGGAATGTAAACAGCATTTTAAAGTAATAGGACAATTACTATTTTAATTATTTATGTAAGCTTTTTAATTGTCCTTTGAAATTAGTTGCCGCCGTGTAAAGGTTTTCTCTCTCCCTTTTTTTAATATTTTAGTAATGAAAAACTTTTTTGCAGAACGAAAAATAATTGTTTTGCAGCAGCCTATCAGGTGTAAATTTTCTTTCCTCTTTGGGACATCAATAATCTTTCACGTTGTCTATAAGTATATATATACAATAATGTATAACTTGTTTATTAATGTCATAACATAATTGACCCTGTCCTGGGTTTATCTACCCAGATACCCAGGGATGTTCTCCTCTGGATGGGAGTATTATTACAATGAATTATTATATGTATTTATATAAATATACACTGTTTATAGTTCGATTCATATTCATTTTTATTAATGCATATAGAACATAATACACGAATCTTGGATAATGCGAATGTATTATTTAAAGATTAATTACATTGGTCTGTCTTTATAAGAGATTTAATAATGTTTGAGCAATATAACCTCACACTATTCCAGTTTTTTTTTTGTTTTGTTTTTTTTTTCGTTCTTGTCAAACCTGAAGTGCGCGTGATGTCACTCACAGAGAGATTTGCGGCGCGCCTTCCAGCTGAGTGAGCCGCCTACTGATAAAGAGCTGCTCTGAGACGCAGGGTGGATCTGTACTCCTCCAGCAGCACATCACAAGTTAAAGGAAGAGCACAAAGCAGGTGTCTGGATTGACTGACACTTAATCGAATATTTACATCTGCACTTTTTTTCTTTGCTTGGAGGAGGGCTCGGGGCCGTGCGTCCCGGATAGACTTTATTATTAAAGCGTGCGTGTGCGTAAGAGTGTGTGAGTGTGTGTGTGTGTATGTGTGTGTTTGTTTGTGTGTGATCACTCAGGGGGGCACAACGTTCGATCATGCTCTTACTTTCGACTTGAAGGAATCAAAGTTTCTTCGCAAAAAAAGTCGCGCCGGCACCTGAGAGAGACGCGTCGGCGCTCGACTGATGGAGAGCGCACTGTACCCCCCGGCGGGAATATTCGGCAGCCACTCTCCGCCGGCGGGAGGAAGCATGATCGCTAGCACCAAACCCCTGGCGTTCTCGATCGAGCGGATTATGGCGAGAACGCCGGAGCCCAAGTCGATGCCGCCTTTTCCGAAAGCCGACAGCCGCTCCGGGCTCGCCGTGGCTCCCTCCCCGCTGCACTGCGTGCTGCCCCTCATGCCACTGAGCTACGAGCCGGCGGCGCACAAACTGCCCCCCGCGCTGGAGGCAGGTCACGCCGAGCCCGAGGCACCCTACAGCGGCGGCGAAGCCCGGGACGCCGCGCCGCAGATCGGACGCTATAAACTCTTTCAGCCGCGCGTCCTCTCGCACTCCTCCGTTCACGCCGCCGCGGCCGCCGCCGCCATGTGCTACATGAACTGCAGTGAGGGAGCGTGTTCTCCGGCCCCCGCCGCCGTGCTCAACCTGCATCCGGTCGCCTCGTACCTGCTCAACACCCCGCTGCAGGCGCGCCACAAACACCTGCTGGCGGAGCGGAGCAGAGCAGAGGAGCCGTATCCCGGAGCGCTGGCGCTGAAGGAGCTGTCTCACTCCCAACTGCAGCAGTATGTGAAGGAGAGCGCGCACATCCTTTCAGAAAAACTGTTCAATAACTCCAGCAGGTTTCACCCCGGCTCTCCTCAAGCCAAAACCAAAATCTTCACCTGCGAAGTGTGCGGCAAGGTTCGTGTCCCGATGCTGAATTTATTAAACCTCCTGAGATTTGCTGTCTTATTTTTTATGGACTTCTTGGACTATATATAAATTGCTATATTTAGTTTTAAAAAATAATATTTATTATTGCAAGACTCTTAAATCTGCATCCATGATTAAAGCAAGTTAAGGATAACATGGGTGATGTATGTTATAAAACTCTTACGCTGAATTGTTTGTTTTTTAGGTGTTTAACGCGCATTATAATTTAACCCGGCACATGCCCGTGCACACAGGAGCGAGACCATTCGTGTGCAAAGTGTGCGGCAAAGGATTTCGGCAAGCAAGTACACTGTGCCGCCATAAAATTATTCACACTCAGGTAATTATAAAACTATCTATTTACTACTAGAGTTCTCTTAAAATAAAACGCGTTAAAGATAATAATAATAATAATAATAATAATAATAATAATAATAATAATAATAATAATAATGGTGCAGAGATTTGCAGTCTTACTTTTAATGAATTTAAATAATTTTGTGGATTCCATAAACTATGAACTGCTCAATTTTATTTTGAAATAATATGCATTCGTATTATGGGTGTTTAATTATAGTGATTTGTAATAATAATAATAATAATAATAATAATAATAATAATAATGGAAATAAATATAATAATTAAGCGGTTTATTATTATCATATCGTTATTCATGCAGTTCATGATCATATTGTTATTAATATTATTGCAGTTCTCGTCATTCGTTTATTATTTTATATATTATTAGTGTTCGTTTCCTGTTATTTACATCTGATCACTGTTCTCAGATTTATTTAAGTGCCCTTTTTGTTTATTGATGATTATTATTTCTCAGTTTTATTTCTTCTTGTACTTTGCCTCATTCTCACATCCAAAATGAATTACCCCATTAGCCACCATCATTGCTCATATCATCTTATTTATTTATTTGTAATCTTTTTTGTTGTTGTTGCAGGAAAAGCCGCACAAATGCCACCAGTGCGGAAAAGCGTTTAACCGAAGCTCCACGCTCAACACTCACGCGCGCATCCACGCGGGCTACAAACCTTTTGTGTGTGAATTCTGCGGGAAGGGATTTCATCAGAAAGGTATTTTACATAAACGAATTTTTTGTGCATGCGTTAAGGATACAGTAATGATAACCTATATTATAACTACCATGCAAGATAAGTCTGAACTGAGCAGGGCGGATTTTCCAAACGTGTCGAACTTCGTAACTTTATACGTAAGAAGATTCTTAAAATTACAAGCCTTTCCCGAACACCTTATGCCGATAACAAATGCATTATGCTGTTTAACTCACTAAGTACTTCACCGTTACTATATTCAATAGTAATGAACCACTTATCATCATTTACAGAATATATATTCTTTGTAACCGTATTAAAATATGATTATTTATTGTTTGTATAGTTAAAAAAAACTTTCCGAGTTAATTACTCAATTTTGTGCCATTATAAAGACAGATTGTGTTGTAATCCGTTATACCGTTTTTGACTGACTGCCTTTTTAGGGGCGGAGTTTACAAAGAACGACTTAAACGGCTCTCTTAGCTCTGTTGCCAACCATTTATATTTAGCTACTTTTCAGACCAGGCGACTGATTTTCGTTTAAATGACTAGCATCAATCCAAGCGACTTTTTCTGGTGTTAGAGACTTTTAGAAAGCAGCAGTTCCACCCCATAACTGTCTTTTGATTAAAGGATTAACAACACAGGACAAAACATATTTATGCAATTTACGTAAACCTGATAGATGTCATTTACATTCAAACTATTTATGTGATTTACGTAAAAAAGTATTCATGTAATTTAAGTACAAATTGCTCATGACATTTACATAAAAATGTTTATGCAGTTTAAAAATGTGGATCTAGAAAAACATTAAGCCTTACTTATTTATTTGTGGTATCGGTAGCTCAGTGTTAGGCCATCAATCAAAATGTTGGGGGTTCAAACCCAGGTCCACTGAAGTTACCAGTGTGGGTCTTTGAGCAGACCCCTATCCTTATTGCTCACAGGGGCTGTATCGTGACCGACCCTGTGTTCCGACCCAACCATCAAGTTGGGATAAATAGCTTTGGTTAAAATCGTCTGCTAAATAACAAAATGTCAATTTCGAGCCTATTTCAGAGGCAAAAAGGGACTCAACAGAAGTTCATTTTTTCGTGTTTATTTGTAGTTCCAACATATTTAGCACTCTTTTCTTCCCCTCGCTGTCATTCTTTATTCTATGGCCTATTCTTCTTTTGGCGTTTTACACTTTATTATTCAGGTGTCGACGCAGTGATTAATTCGCATATTAGACTTGGCCAAGTGTTTAACGCTGGGTGCTTTTCCTGACACAACACACACATTCTACCGGGCTTGGGACACAGACTATGGGGATAGTCGAATCACCTTAAATCCATGTTTTTGGACTGTGGGGGGGAAACCGGAGAACCCAGAGAAAACCCACACAGACACGGGGAGAACATGGAAACTCCATCCAGATCGGGATTCAAACTGCTAACCTCCAAGCCACCATGCCGCCCGTATTCTATAATTTCAACTAGGCAAATTGACAGTAATGCTAATTCAATTTAATTTAGCAACTTCTAGCGACTTTAAGGACAGCCAATAGTTACTTTCCTTACTGAAGAGTTGGCAACAACAAGTCTACATTTACATGACATTTGGTAATTTATCCAAAGCGACACACAAGTATAGCCCACTTAATACTTGGGGTCCGAACACAGGGTTACATACAGAATTCCGGGAGCAATGAGGCTTGAGGGTCTTGCTCAAAGACCCTCATTGGTAACTTCAGTGGAGGTGGGATTTGAACAAACAACCCTTAGATTGCTAGCCCAACTTTAAGAATGATTCTTCAAGTTGTTTGTGAATCGCCAAGAATGCACGCTTTCGGGAAAACCACCCATAACCAACCAATAACCCCTGCTTAAACGTTTTAGGGAACTACAAGAACCATAAACTGACGCACAGTGGTGAGAAGCAGTTCAAGTGCAATATCTGCAACAAAGCCTTCCACCAGGTGTACAATCTGACCTTTCACATGCACACGCACAACGACAAGAAGCCCTTCACCTGTCCGACGTGCGGCAAAGGTTTCTGCAGGAACTTCGATCTGAAAAAGCACATCAGAAAGCTCCACGACGCATCTCCAGGTCTGCACTCACCCGGGACCCCGGGGGAACCGCGCGACACCCATTAACGGCTTCCAAAATCTGCCATTTCCTCTCCACTTCAGAAGCCGCGATCGAAGTTTAAAAAACTTTCCCGCATGCAGTTCATCCAAAACCACAAATCTGATCGGATCTGATTTCGTTTTGCTGTATTTTTATTTTTCTATTGCATTATTTTATTGTTCATCTGAGAAACGGCATCCATAACCTTCTTTTAACTCTCAGGGTATTTACTACGTCGTATGCTTTATTACAGACTTTATAATGCTCGGAAATTCTCTTAAAGAGATCGAGATCAAATTATTAGCTTAATTGTCGTGATGACGGTGAACATATTGTGTATAATGTTTAATATGTATTCTTCATCAGCATTGCAGTTGCCACTTATTTTTTGGGTAAGTCGATGTGAATTATGCAAGTCTGTTGTAAATAATTATACCCGGCATCCGATTTCTCTCCTGAACAAATGAAACAGTATAATGAGGGAAATACGATGAAAAAAATAAAGTACCCTTGTAGTTATTGTAGTTATGCCATTACTTGTTTAAAATCGTATATAAATGTTACGGTGCATTGTGTTTAATGATAAAATAAATACGGATTATTAAGAGCATTATCACTGCTCTTACTACAGAGAAAATCACTGCACTGTTCATTTAAATACTTCTGTTAAAAACAGAAACAAAGCAGGTTCATTCAAAATATAAGTATAAATTGATTCAATTTAAAATATAAACAAACACATTTATTATTTTAAATCAATAATGAGATCTTTTTGAACTGGAGTAAAGCCGTATTTCTGAAATTTTGCCTGTTGAGATATTTAATGGTGACAGGTGCGTAGGACACCCCCTTGTGGAGAAGGAAGCTAAAAAACAAGTAGTGTTCAACCCCCTGTAGATTTTGTAATGGCAAGAAGTTCCAAGAGCCTTCAAAATTTGAAAAGAAAAAAAAGAGTAGCATTTATTTACAGATGCCTAAATATTAGAAACAAACACGTAATTAAGCATAATTTACTTAATTAAATTATAATAAATTTTAAACATGAAAATTAGGGTCGGTTATTATTTAACCCCCAGGTTTAATATTTTGTGGAATTACCAGCTATTATTATAGTTTTTTTTATAAGAATTTGCTCCTTCATGCAAATGTTTTCCAATGCTCACTCGTTTGAAACACTTGTAAAATTGGGTTTCCTAAAGTTACGTCGTTCTTAAAGTTGTTCGTAAATCACTAAGATCAATCGCTTTCGGAGAAACGCACCCCAGATCTCAACATGTTTGTAAAAGTGTATTCTAATACAAAAAAAGAGAGATTTATAAGAAACTTAGAGGAAGGGCAATCTTACCAATGAACCCTGCCATGCACACTACATTTATTAGGGTTCTTCTGATGGTGGACTCATGGTCAGTAATATTGTCAAATATCATAAAGTCTTTTGATTGATTTGTAGTACATTTGAGGTTTTTTCTGACCTCACAGACTATTATGTTTTAAAGTATTTGTTCGGGGGAACATCAACAACTCCTCTTAGGTCATCAGAAATTTAATTTATTCATGTCATACTCTTTTTAAATATCATTTTGATAGACTGTTTTTATAATATAACAGAGTGCTACTCACCTAGTTGTCATTATAATTACACATATATGATAATAATTTTGCCTCTAATTAACTGCTGATCCCAGAGATTCAAATATTTTTGTCCCTCAAACATGTGAAATATTAGTTTTTTTCAAATGTTCATTCATTATCCTCTGTTTAATCATCTACTAGGGTTGCAGTTCCCAATGCACATCCAAGGGAGAATGTTTTAGGCCCTGGGCAAATACATCTAGGACATGGCACACACTCACAAATACACACTATATAGGGGCATTTTAAAGCAGCCAATTTACCTAAAAACCATGTTTTTGGACTTTGGAAGGAATCGAAAACCCAGAGTAAACCCATGCAGACACAAAGACAACATGTAAACTCCACCCAAATCGGGATATTAACCTGGTTCCCCAGGACTTAAAGGCAAACGGTCTAACCACTAAGCCAGATATTTGATATATATCATGTATATAAAGGCATGTTTAGTTGTCTTATTTGTTTGATTTGATTTTCCTAGAGACTTCAAGTGACTTTGTGTGAATAAAGGTAAAAAGCCTCTAGCCGTGTTACAACAGTGACCACTGTGGACTGAACAACAGTTCTTAAAGTCAGCCTGGGTTTTACCAAAGGTTTGCACCTAACTGTTTAGACATTAACAGCTTTTTGTCTGATCCGGAGAAACCAAACCTGTTCCAGTTAACAAAGTGATTCCACTGGGCCTTCATTCAAAGTTAAAGCTGTACTATGTGATTGCACGATTTTGGATGGTACAGAAATTCACAGTTTTAGTTGTTAAACAGGTAGGAGGGATGTGATCAGACTCTACTTTGTAAACGGTAGGCAGGTCATATCAAATCAGGTCAAAAGACTCACATGCAGGTCAACTGTGATTAATTGTCTGCTCCACTGTTGGCTGGAAGGGATTTGGATTAAAGCTTTATAAAAATTGGAATAATTTATGGCGGCACAGTGGGTTTGTGGTTAGCATGTTCCCCTCTTGGCGCTGAGGATTCCCGCTTCGAATCCCAATCTGGGTGGAGTTTCCATATCCTCCCCGGAAATGTTAAACCAACAGTCTAAAAACATGGATTCCAGGTAAATTAAATGCTCACATTGCCCCGTATAGTGTGTGTTTGAGTGAGTGAGTGAGTGAGTGTGTGCCCAGCGATGGATTGGCGCCCTGTCCTGGAGTGTAACTGCCCAGCGCCTGGGACGTTTTACCCTAGATGGGCATGGGGAACCCCTCCGTGAACCTCTGAGAGGAGTAAGCGGAAGATAATGGATGGATGGAAATTGCAGTATTATTTAGAAAAATAACACTTAAAGCCTGATTATTTGTACACAAATTCCATCCATTAAAAAAAAAAAGTTTAAATGGTTCCATTAAAAAGTCCTTTTCTATAAGATGTTTTGATTGACTGAAAATGTCCGCTCATCAAAAGTATTCTCCAGTCAGAGAGCGTGAATACGCTGTTACTGCCCAAGCCTTCTAGAAGGCTCTAGCATCAATGATTCAAAAGGCGATTGGTTAAAGCAACAGAGGCCACTCTACAGTTATTTAATGCTACTGGGAACAGCAATTTTCTGAAGGCCTATGGAGTCAAATGAAGTGCCGGCGAAAAAATTTGAATCCTGGCAACCAACAAAGCTGAAATGCAATTGGCTAAATGCGCGAATCAAGAAATCCATGTCCGCAAGTGAAGCATCTGAGGAAAACATTAATAAAGGAATCAGAAAGACCATTTGTAATTACTTAATAGGTATTCATGGACAAAATATAATTAAATGTGATTCAGATATATTTAGAAGGCCTTTAGAGAAGGATTTGAAACCCCTGACGACCCGCCACTGCTAAATACTGGTTGTGAGCTGATCCTGAATAACTGGTAATTTAGTGGGCTTGGGTGTAATGAAGTGTGTAGTAACCATGTGATCTCAGACTGATAAGATCTGCCATCATTTGACATAAGAGACCACACCACCACCACCGTAAAAGTCCCAGTAGTCATTAAAAATATGCTATTAATGTAAAGGTAATGGAATACTTTTTTATCAACAAGTACATCGTTTTTCTTTAATTCCCTCTGTATAGCCACATGACCAGTGTCCAAGCTCCGCGTTTAGCAACAATTAAATGTCACATACAGTACAGGACAAAACTTTGGACACGTGTTTTCTGTATTTTCACGACTTGTTTTATATTCTAGTTTCTTCAAAATAGCCACCATTTGTTCTTATTACTGCTTTGCACACTGTTGGCATTCTCTCAATGATCTTCAAGTGGTAGTCACCTGAAATGGTTTTCAGATGTGCCTATAAGGGTTCATTGGTAAAATTCATTAAAATGCCAACAGTGTGCGAAGCAGTAATCAGAGCAAAGGGTGGATATTTTGAAGACAGTAGAATGTAAAACCTGTTTTTAGTTATTTCACCTTTTTTTTTTTTTAAGTACATAACTCCTCATGTATTCATTCATAGTTTTGATGCCTTCAGTGAGAATCTACACTGTAAATAGTTGTGAAAATACAGAAAACGCATTGAATGAGAAGCTGTGTCCAGACTTTTGGCCTGTACTGTATTAGAGGGAGAATTTAAAACTGGTTAAATGTATTTCTAGAAAGTCAAGAAAGGATATCTAGTTTAGGGAAATTGACAATCAGTGAAAGACTGATTAAAAAGGTGAATTCCCTCCAAGACCTTTTAGTCACATTATACACATTATCTACACAATTAGCTCCTTTGTGTTCTGCCAAAATACATTGATACTCTAAAAGTTCCATAGCAGCATCCATTCTAACTTTAGGCTTTGCATTACCTCTAAATTAGATTATACTCTGGTTTTTGGTGAAGCCACTGGAGCTTATAGATGTTACAGCCCTACGGACTACACACATTCATCATGAATGGATCGTTAATTTACAAAGTTCTCTATACAGCACATTTCCTTTATCGCTATTGCTCATTCAGGCTGCGTATTCAATTAGGAAGTGGACTTCCTGTGCCAGAGTGAAAAATAACCCTGCTGATTCTCACAATGAACCTCCCTCTCGCAATAGTTATTCACGTCTGTACTTGCTCATCCCACTCCGATGCACTTTCAGTTAATCATTTAATATAGGACGGAACACACAGCAGGGTTTGTCAATGAGTAGTTGTGGAGGTGCAATAAAGCCAAGTTTACAGTTGACAATTTGGGGAAAAATGTATTCAAAACACTTAAGTGATTTTTCTTTGCATTTTTGAATCAGCTTATTGTAACTTGTTACTTGAGCTGCATTCCTGGGCCGTTTAGAAACCGATGTTCCGTGGGCTGAAAGGGTTAGGGGATCGGTAATACAGCATGTAAATAACTGTGAACTTCCAAAGATGTATTTCGCTGGTTCAGCTTGACGGCCTAAAACAGGCAGTTTGGTCTATCAGGTGGAGAAACACCTTTACTGCAACCACTCCAGGATTCAGAGCAGGATTGACATGCTGAGAAAACGATGCTCGTTTAGAAAAAGCCAATGCTTAAGCGCTGATAACAGAATTCATTTACCTCCCACTGCATCATTACCATCACACTGAGCAAACTTCAAACAGGTTCTTCAGAAAGGCTCAGAGAAATGTTCCTGCATCTGCAGGAGTTCATTTCCAGACCTTCAGCCTTTATGAGAATATTTTTACATAGGTGTTCCCTTTAGTCCCATTAACAAAAATGTCCAAATTTAAGCATGTAGCCATGCATTTTGTCAAGAAGGCCTTGTTTAGCATATCCCAGAATCCAAAGCAAGATCTGTACATGCAGATTTAGTTGAGGTTGGTGTGGCTCTCTAATATCAACTTTAAATACCTCAACTAAGGAGATTATAAGCCAGGCTTTCTTAAGTCCAGTGTAAGGCCTGTCTCAAACTGCTCTCTCAAAAGTGGAACCATACAGTTGCGCAAAAGATCATGTCACTGGATCTGAGGGGTCTACAGTTGGTTAACCTCTGACAAATGTCTTTCCTTAAACCCAGACTCTTTAACAGACATTGACCATGATTACCATTCTACTTTGTTAATCTTACTTTTTTTTATTTTGGTTTCATAATTGCGATTTTGAAGTTGTTAAGCGATGTGGTACAGCTGCTGGCTGTCCGTTTGGGCTCAATAAAGTACAGATCTCTTTGTATCTATCTCTTTATCTCTCAATTTCTCTCTCTAACTATTTCAATATCTATCTCTGTTGCTTTTTCTCTTTCACTATCTCTCGTTCTGTCTCTTTGTATCTTGCTAATGCTATATTTTTATCTCTTGCTCTCTCTCTAGCTCTATTTCTTGTTATTCGCCTATCTCTCGCTATCTATCTTGCTAGCTATCTCTCACTAACTATTTCAATATCTATCTCTGTCGCTATCTCGTTGTCGCTATCTCTCTCTATCTTGCTTACGCTATTTTTCTATCTCTCGCTATCTCCCACTAGCTCTATCTCTCAATCTCTTGTTATCTATCTATCTCTTGCTATCTCTCCGATTATCTCTATTTTTCTCACGCTATCTGTCTTGCGCTCCCACTGTTTGTCTTGCTATCTCGTCCTCCATCTTGCCCTCTATCTTGACCTCTATCTCTTGCTATCTTTCTTTGGCTATCTCTTTATCTCTTGCTATCTATCTCGTCATCTATCTCTTGCTATCTCTCCAATTATCTTGATTTTTCTCACGTTATCTCTTTATCTCTCGCTATCTGTCATGCGCTCTCACTGTTTATTTTGCTATCTCGCCCTCCATCTTGCCCTCTATCTCGCCCTTTATCTCTTGCTATCTTTCTTTGGCTATCTCTTTATCTCTTGCTATCTATCTCGTCATCTATCTTTTGCAATC
The DNA here is from genome assembly GCA_025769995.1 of Xyliphius kryptos. Taxonomy (NCBI): domain Eukaryota; kingdom Metazoa; phylum Chordata; class Actinopteri; order Siluriformes; family Aspredinidae; genus Xyliphius; species Xyliphius kryptos. The sequence continues at coordinate 489 of JAOUQT010305967.1, read as the reverse complement.
TCTTTATCTCTCGCTATCTCTCTTTCTGTCGTTATATATCTTGCTCTATTTGGTATCTCTCTATCTCTTGAACTATCTGAAACTTGCATGCAGCAGTCTGGCCATAAAAACCCATGCAATTAATGCCAGATGAAGTTTAGTACTCTGTTATTAGGTCAGTGGAGCATTAATGACATTGATGCACATTGCACGGATCAACGTTATTCTGGTTCCTAAATGCTTCCACTTTTTAATAACTTCCAATTGATTGTGGAAGAGTGGCATCCTATTACAGTATTCCGCTTGAGGCCAGTGAGATCTTTACAATGACCTGTTCTTTTCCAAATGTTTGTAAAGGCAGTCTGCGTAGCAGGATGCTCCGTTTTATACACCAGTAGCAATCCAGTGATTAAGAGGTGTGTCTCACAAGAGCTACTTAAACATTAATCATGATCCACAACCTGAGAAGAATTCAATATACAGTATGTAGATTTGTTTTAATAAGACGGA